>JAXIVJ010002436.1:0-75000 GCA_036785665.1 Chirona hameri
GCTCGAGCCGTTTGTGGAGACGCTTGCGCCTCGCCTGCCGCGCTACGGCCTCAGGTGCTCAGCGAGCTGACCCAGTGTGTAGAAATAAACGACTGGTGCGCACCCAGGCGGTGGAGGCCAGGAACATGTTTTGTTTGTTTGTTGGGCAGGTGGCCTGAAGTGATCGAGATCAGGGAATGGAGCTGTGATGGAGTCGTAACCGTTAAGTTACTCAGTGGGCGCATGCTGCATGTGCCATATTTGATCAGTTGTGACTTGTGATAGCTTGTTTTGAATGTTTGCTTGTAACGTTACTAATCGGGCTGCCAGCAGAGGCGTAAAGTCATGGTTCCATGTTTCTACCTCTTCTTGAAACGTCTCAGAAATATATGGCATAGCCAGAGAAACACTTGCAGAGGCAATGGACAGTAACCTTGAGTCTTGACGAGGATATAGTTATGTCGGACACTGCCTTCATCGGAGGCCTGTTCACGACGACCTGCGGCTCGGCGGTTTCCAGCAGGCTCGACCCCCGCCCACTTCATCATGCGGCGTCTCTTGAACACACGGACATTTCATCCTGCGGTTCTCCGTGCCAACCGCACCCCACCGGCTGCCGACGACTGCTGACCGCCGAACCGCAGCCAACCGCAGGGTCCGTGAACAGGATCCGAACTCCACTTCTCTGGTTCAGCTTTACTACATATTGTCATCATAACGCCAGATTTATAAAAAAAAAAACAGAACCTAAATGATCTGTGATTTTGCAATCTCGTCTTGGGTTCATTTAAATTAACTTCATTATCAATATTAGCATACTTTATCCTCAAATTATTCGACAAATTAATTAAAAGCCAAAATTGTTTCGGCTATATTCGGGCACTGCCCTTTATCGACCGAATCCCGATCCCGAAATAACTTAATTATCACAACCTTGACGAATGCGAGATTCTCGAATCCCGACAAAGTATTGTGCGTCATAAATTGGATTTGAATGAGTGTCGCCTGTGATTTGTAAAATAGGTATAATGTTCATCTTTAATGGTTCGTTCCGTAATACCCTCCTTCCCGTTCTCCCCTCCAGCCTCCCCCTCCCTCCCTCACGGGCAGAGCGCCGTGAGGTCAGAGTCCGGTCCTCACGGTCAGACCGATCAGAGCGCGGCAGCACGTGCCGCTGCCCCGGCTGCTTTCGTAGAAATAGTAGACATAGACATAGACATATATTAAGGCCATCCACGATAAGCTCATGGCTATTACGGCCCCTCGTCAGAGGCTAAAACGGCCAATACAGTAGTCAGAGGCTAATACAGTAGCTATACCGATGCGCTCTTGCTAACACATGATAGGAATATACGGCAACAGTTAAATTATCTGAATTCAATGCATTATTCATGGAAAGCAAACCACAGAAACTTTTGCGGGAAAGCAGCATCATTTTAAGCAGAAAATTGTATTGGTTGTATCGGCTAATGCGAGATTGAAGCATGTGCTTACATAAAATATTAATCTGGCGCAATCCTAATCATGTATTTTTTTTTTCTGGACGTGGCGATGGGCGGAAGGACTTCCAGTGCAGCAGTAAGTGTATTCAGATGGACTGAATCCAAATACAGGCTACGGTGACTGTGATACAGGCAGTATTTAAACGAATGCATTTAATCGAATTATAAGAGTGTAGCAGTCGCAAAGTTAGTCACATCATTACTATATTACTTACTATAACTATATACAATCACAAATATATATAATATATAATTATATATAATCAGCATTCAACAGTGGTATTCAGGGCGTCGAATACTGCCACTCGGTGGTCTGTGTGACCACTAAACTTGCAGCTCTACTGCGACGACGAGCTAAAATCCGAGAAAAAGTTTAACCGTAGCCAGCTGAACGGGATTTTTGCGTGACGTCACAACTCGGCGCCCCGGTGGCCATATCAATATATAGGCCGACCGCCCGCAACGACCCCACCATTACAATGTAAACAACGTGGGTGCAGAAATGTGTCAGATACTGGCTATCATATGACGTCATGTGTATCTCAGGCCCCACCAGTAACAGTTGGCAGCACTCGGGCGTTTGGGCGTTAAAAACCTACTACACCATAGGGTTCCTATGCTAAATCGATGATTTTAAGACGAGGCTGGCTCGTAACTTATGGTACATATTTTAAATCCGACTTCTGGAACAGATAGCTACAAGCCTTAGCTACAACGTTTTTATTTATCATTTTTCGATATTTTGGGCGCAAAAGGGATAAATGGGCTTGGGGGTTAAAAAATGTCGGAACGACCGCTGACCGCTTACAAATGCTACTACAATACTGAAATATACACTACTTCGACTACTACTTCGTAGTAGAATTTAATATGATCGTTGCCAAATGTACTGCAAATACACTACTTTGACTACTACTTCGTATATTTCTGCCGTTTAATTAAATAAATAAAGATGTAATATATGGGAATAGAAGATATTGATAGCAAATAATACCTTTAATTTATAATAGACAAAACAATTACGATAAAAATGATATCTTGTCTAATTCATTTGGGCGTTACCATTTGGGCGTTAGGTTTAGTGAGAGCGTGATAGGGTTTAGTGGTCGACCAGATACACCAGGGTAATAGAACAACGGGTAGAACAGTAAGGAATGTAAATTACTTACTGTTCTACCCGTTGTTCTATTACCCTGGTGTATCTGGTCGACCACTAAACCCTATCACGCTCTCCCTAAACCTCCGTTCCTGGCGGAGCGCAGGACTTGTATTTGAGACCGAAGGTCGGCCGCGCAGCGGCCGCTACCACCAGGGCACGGTAGATAAAATACCAGTTGTCCACCAGTCCACCAGGGTGATAGAGGACGGGTGGAACGGATTTTAGTATGATTTATTTAGAATATTACTAGAAAAGTACTAGATTCACTACTATATACTAGTTTTTTAGTTCCATCTAAACATGTGGTAACTTTACCGAGGAGCGAAAGCCGCGCAGGTATTACGAAAGCTATTAGAGTAAACGAAACAATCGAAATGCATTGCAGATCATTCATATTTGTTGCTAGCTTCTGTAGACTGTAGGTACGTAAGGCGCTGTAAAGTTTTTAACTGTTAAGTTGTCGGGTAGAGCTTGATCTCTTCCATTTTCAATTAACTTTTTTTTTTAACCCGGCTATGCCCTACTGTGTTGTGCCTGGCTGTACCAATAGTACGGAGAGGGGTAATTCAAATCATTTGGGGACTGGCTACCCGACTGGAAAAAATACACGCTTTCACCAACATGTCCAGCGTAATTCGGCGATTGCGCCGAAAATTTCGGCGCATGTCCAGCGTAATTTCATGTAGAAAAAGTTTGGTGCACAGACCCCCAAGATTATTCCGGTTCCATCCTTCAAGGCCGCACAACTGGGTCCACTGTGCACTGGTACATGACTGGGCTGCTCCTGCCAGGAGCCTCACAACTGACTTCACAATTCAGTCAGGGACACTATGGCTAAATTTTATATTTTTGAAAGCTTACATTTTTGGAAAGTTTGTTCCCATTTATAGAAGTAATTTCCCCAAAAGGCGGAAAGTCGGGGGAGCTGGCGAACAGTGCAAACAGTTTAAAAGCAGCAAGAGACAGAATGACTTTTCTGTGCATAAATGGTCCCTGTGGATCTTGAGGAGGCTGGGGCGAGATGGCTTGGGAAGATGGTCCTGGCCTGGTCCCACTATTAGGCTCTTTGGTCCAGCAAGTTGGGCACCGCTGGAGTAGCTTCCGGGTGTCGATGTCCGCGTCTGCGTTCGCATCACCTTTTTTTGGAACTCGGCAGACTAGCTAAACATGTAGCCCCCTTGAAAGTTAATATTGTATGAAGGGAGTGGGCCCTGGGGCTAGCAATTAGGTACCGCTAATGAGAGCCTCTGCCAGACACTTAATTAATTAATTTTCCCATTTTCCAAATTGGTATAAGCAATTGTGAATTTTGTATCATGCCGCGAAGCGGCACAATATTTTCAGGTTTTTCAATGTGGATAGCTGGATTTTGACTGCTGCAAAGGCAATGTTTACAACTGTACGTACAACCGTTTGGGGGGGGGGGCAAATCATAGTTTCAGGACCTTTGGGGCCCCTTGCCCGCTCCCCTGGATCCGCCCCTGATGCTTTGCACTTAAAGACAGTGACACCCTGATGCCGAGGCTGACGCGGCGCTGCGAGGCCTTCCACACGCTGACTTCACATTTATATGTGTTAACAGGTGTTGTGCATGCGGTGTAGCACCCAATAAATTTCGGCGCAACGGCCATTGCACCGAAATTTCGGCGCAACGGCTCCGCCGAGGCGTCCAGCGTAGTGAGTGTATTTTTTCCAGTCGGGACTGGCTAGTGGCTACCACCGTCTTCCTCGTGATCCCAAAGTGGCCGATCTTTGGTGGCAATTAATTCGACGAGATGCAGCAAGGGAAGAGGTTAAAGACCCTAGGAATTGCTCTGAACATTTCTTGGAATCCTGCTTCAAAGAGCTTCACAGATTTGCCGCTGAAAGGACATATTCTAATGCATGTGCACAAAGACCAAAAAGATAATCATACAGCAAAGTGATTGTGATAGCCATGGCAGAGTTTGAGAGTGTAGTTCTGATGAAATCAGATGTGTAGAATTAGTATACAATATTCAATTTGCCTATATAAAGGTGTGCAAAAGCGGAATATCGCCTGATCGAATAGTAAACAGGCCTATGCCATTAAGTCTGATCGAGTAATAAACAGGCCTTAAGATTGGTTATTGAATATTGATTCAACCTTTTTGGAATGATTCAATCATGATTCATTTTGGAATCTGAATGATTCAATCACTGTTCGATTCACAGATACAATTTGTATAATTGATTCCTTCTGATTCAAAGAATCAAAACAAATATTCTAATCGATTCACGTTTGATTCAACATTTAAATGTATGAGGTGAATTTATGTCATATCAATAAAAATGAAAACATTCATATATATGATCATTAAAACATTGTTACAGCAATAGTATTTCAGTATAAATGAATGTAGCCACTGGGACTGCATGTATTTGCACAATTTACCAGTGTACTTCAATCGTTAAATCTTTTGACTCAATCAGCCTTGATTTAATGCAGGTTTTGATTCAATCACGATTCATGAATCAAAAGAGCTGGTCGTGAGTCAATTATGATTTGATTCAATGAATTTTGATTGAACAATTCCAATCAATTCAATCAGTGTCGAATCAATAACCAGTCTGCGAGGCCTACGCCATTAAGTCTGGTCGCCTGCCCTACCAGTACCGACTTGTCATGCTATCATAATTCAGAATGTAGATGATGTAGACAATACAGATGCACTGTGCTCTAGTGTGTCAGTTATTTGATAAACAATGTCACATTTAATGGCGTAGGCCTTGCAGACTGGTTATTGATTCGACACTGATTGAATTGATTGGAATCGTTCAATCAAAATTAATTGAATCACATTCTGATAGCAAGAAAAGTATGATGTTAGGATGTGTCCACTGTTACTGCAGTCTACCCTATCTGATCATGAGTAATTGGATCACACAATTTGATGTCATCCATTTTTGGTAAGTACCTATGTCTTGAATCAGGGTTAAATTTTACCCTTCAAACATTCAAAAATCTTCAAATTTGGCTTTGTCTTGATCTCCATGATTTTTTCCTTTTCTTAATTTATTGCATGCATTGTGACTAACAGAGGACAATAAACCCCAACAGTATGGTTGAGGGTTGCATCATATATGATAATGGATAAATGAATCACACAGATGATTTTTAACAAGTGAATTCCTTGTTGCAGTGCTCATTATCTTTATGCTGTGTTGCGGCCTGCATACAGCATAGGCAAGACTGATGGACAATATTTCTCTTCAGGTATGCTCTTATTTATTATTATTGATTATTCATTATACCTTAAAAATTTGGTCTTGATCTTGTATTTGTTTTTATAATGAGAGCACATTGTTAAAGGGACTGTTCCACCTTTTTGAAAGTTGTTGAATCACACTTAATTGTATGTCTACATGTGAGGTGAGGCAGTGGCGTACCCAGGATTTACTCCAGGAGGGGGCAATTTTTGCTCAGGGAGGGCATAAAGTACCCCCACCAAAAAAACTCACCAGATTTGGCCCACTATATTTTTAAAAGGGCATTTTTCACCATTTTTCTCTTGAGAAAAATAAAAAAATCATTCATTTTTGTACCAAAGGGGGCACATGCAGACCTTCGGGTGGGTGGGCAATTGCCCTGTTTGCCCCCCCCCCCTTGTGTACGCCTATGAGGTGAGGTCAGCTGAACATGTTTGTGAAGTTTAAAAAAAAAAATTGCTTATCTTTGAAGATATTCAACTTTTAGTTGTAAGCGAGAAGGTGGGTTGGTGACATCATATGATCTCTTTTTTTAATAACAGGGAAACCTTTGTGCTGCCAAATGTATGGCACAATTTTTTGTTATCATCTATTGCGCAGAAAAAGCGAACCACCTAGTGTCTAGATTGACTAGCACTATCAGCTGGAGTTGTTGCAGCGGTTGGCTGCCAGGGACCACTAGTGAGCCGCTAGGTGTTATGACGTCACAAGCAAATGGTACCTACTAAATATTGATTGATTGATTTATAAATCAATAAATATTTAGCATTAAATATTTACCTGGTACCATTTTCTTGTGACATAATAACACTCTGGCTCACTAGCGGTCCCTGGCGGCCAACTGCTGCATCAACTCAAGCTGATAGTGCTAGCCTCTAGATTGCGAACCACCCGGGGATCGAGAAATGAAAGGTAAAAATATTCCAAGGCTGACCTTAAAACAAGTCGACTATCATTACCAGTTGGGTAAAGAGAGACGATGCTGTCAGTTTAGAGGCCCTATTCAAATACACATGGGCCTTATTTTTTACAGATGTCAAAATCAAACTCAAATATCTTTTTGATTAGATCATTGTGGTTGTTTTAACTGCTACCATACTTAATTTCAATGCCAAACCATCAAATTGGCTATCAACTCAAATATAATGATAAGGTGGGATAGTCCCTTAAGCAAAGCTTACTATCTAGGCCCTGACCCTGACCATGTCATTGAGCAATGCCTGTTCAACAGTTGATGTTGGGATGAAAAGCTTTTATGTCTTACTGTATTAGTTTGTTTTTTTCTATTGCTGTTTCTATGTTCTAAATTTCATTATATTTTGGTACCTATATATAATTGTGTTAAGCTGATAATCCATGAAATAACCTACTAATAGTGATTTTAATTTCCAGGCTGATGAGGTGGAAGCCCTTTCATCCATTTATGAACAAGAATGGAAAGTTGTCAGCGAGTCTTCCAGAATATATTCTGTTTCCATTATTCATGGTGGAAAAAGCATCACTCTTGAGGTAACTATGTGCATTCATTACATAACTGTTTGTTGGAGAGATCTTTGAAAATGATAATGTTTGTCTATCATGCTAACCTTTATACAGTTATCAACCTTAACATATAAATAACAGTATTAAGCTTCTGTAAAATTATCAATTTTTCACATATGTATGTTAAAGGGAGTGTGCCTACTGTTTTGGAATGTAACACACAAAAACAGTAAGTAGCTATTGGTTTGATTGTTGGATGCAATGAAATTCTATTGTTTTCAATATTCATTTTCACTTAATATTGCTTTTTCTGATTTTTTGTTTCAATATTTATAAAACGATCACACTATTAGTGATGTTATGCAAAATGCAAGTGATTGCAAGTGATGTTATGCAAAATGACGTACATAAGACAATACAATTACGGTCACATAGAGAGACAAGTTTTGCACATCATGTTCTTGCCACTGTGAACTTTATTATGTGTAAGTTTCGTAGCTCTAAATTTATATCTTCGTCGAAAAATGGCCATCAAGCGTTGCGAGTAGGGAAGCAGACGGTACTGTTCGGCTGCTTTCAGTGCGCACGAGCTGTTTTGTCGAATTGCTGGCGCTAACGATATGCTAGCAGTTTAACCGATAGTTGCAGTGCTTCTAGTAGCAGAAGCCCTCTGGAGTCTACCCGATAATTGTTTGCTACCAGCCAATAACTTCCCGAGGCCTGTTCACGGGGTCTGCGGCCGCCGCGGCTCCCGCGGCCGCCGCGGCTCCCGCGGGCAAAAGGGCGGGGCTTAATCGTCAGCCAATCACGAAAGAGCAGATCCGGGAGGAGAGACTCCGCTCTGCGGCTCCTGCGGTTGCTCGGGAGCAGCCGCAAAAGAATTTCGATATAAATGGCGCGTGTCTGACAAAGGTTGCGCACTGTGTTGTTAATATCGCAGCTCACTGGCGGTTGTTTGACCAAAAATGACAACTCGAAGTGACTCGTAGATATTCATGTAGTTGATGGTTTTGAAAAACATTGAGGGTTTTCATGAAATTGCCTATTAGTTGCGAACGCTACACGCGTCATTTATCGGACGCCATCAGCGGCCGCAAAAGTGTTCAAAGTTGTTCAAATTAAGCTCCGCCTCCTGGCCGCGGGAGCCGCGGGAGCCGCGGCGGCCGCAGACCCCGTGAACAGGCCTCTGGAGTCTTTGGAATATCTCAGCAACTAGTGTGAATCTGGAAAAATGGTTCGATTCAGAAAACTATGTTCTATAAACCAGTGTCAATAACCTCAATAAGCGACGTGAGTGGGCACACTCCCTTTACAGGGAATGATTCACCTTTGTATTGGTTTTGAACTGAGATAGCCATTATCTTTGGCCGTTATTGAAATGTCGAAAAGACTAAGGTCATTTTCCCCAAAACTTAGCCGTTTTTAAGCAATTCAATTTATAGTTTGCAAAATGGGGTCTAGGCTAGTGCTGCCGCTGATTGGCTAACAGCGACTTTTCCCGCGAATCCCACTTTGTCAGCCAATCAGCGCGGTCTACGGCTCAATAATGACGTCATTATCCCAAATTTAAAAACTTAATTTGTATAAAGTTAAGTGACTTTTTTTAGAGGAAAAAATATCACCATCGTTTTCTGTAGCACTTACTTCATATTTTCGACTACAACCAGCATATATTTGACAACTTTCAGAAAGGTGAAACATTCCCTTTAAATCAACATGTAAATGGATCAGCAGGCTTGTTTTTGTCCAGTCAACTACGCGTCTAACTGCTCCCCTCTGCCGCTGCCTCCCTCCTCTGGCGACAGATGGCACTGCCGCCCGGGTACCCGTCCGAGGCGCCGCCCCAGTACCAGCTGCTGGCCCCCTGGCTCCGGGGAGACCTCAGAAACACACTGGCCACACACCTGGAAGCCATCTTCTGGTATGAACCAATGCTTGTCACACTGAACTGAAACTGGATGGATTCAACAATGGATTCATGATCCCATCGTATCTCACGACAAAGCGCCTCAATGGCTCTGGGAGTACAGCGGATCTTTCCGTGAAGTTGAGCCGCGGATATTGGATGCGACAGATTCTCTATTTTCAGTTTGCCTTTATACTTCTTCAAGGAACAGAATGTGTGTAGAATTTCCTGTGTAGAATGATAGGCTGACACATAGTATGGTTATATTCGTGGCTTTGATAAACCTGCACTGTGTTGTTTTCTCTGAAAGGATCGTCCAACCTAATTATGTCGAAAGTGAATGTTATGATGGTAAATATACAGCCTTGAGACTTTTCTGTAACTTATCGAAAGTATGTGTATTTCCAGTGATAATCTTGGCTCTAGCATACTGTACCTGTGGATAGAACGTGTCAGGGAGTTCTTGGAGGAACTACAGGAAACGTCTCCTGATATAGGTAAGTATTTTGTTTTGTGACTTCGCTGAAGTACGCTGAATCCGGCGGGGATAATCACAGCAAAGAGGCTACTAAACTTGGGCGAAATGTTATCTGGCTTGTGCTATAAGTCGCTGTTCAAAGTGCGTCATAAAGCATAAATGGTCCGAAATATTGTATCCCTGATACATATATTGTTGTAAAGTTGTATGATGATCAGTATTACAATAGATGCATGATTATTGACAGTAGATGCTTCGCCCAGCTTACCAATTAAGCCTGTGGACCTATTGCGTTGTGTCAGTGTGAACTGATCAGGTCCTGTGCAGTGTCGTTAGTTGAGATAAATACAGGACGTGCGGTCAGAGGGGAAAAATAGCAACTTGCTGCACCATTATACACACTTTTTGTGCGTGACAATCGCGGCTCCGTTCTTCAGAGGCAGATCATTCAGTGTCTGCAGTGCCGCCGTCCCGCCCTGCGTCAGTGTGTTGCGTGACAATCACGGCTCCCTTTCACAGAGGAGAGTAACTCACCGGCTGCGGTGCCGCCGTCCCGCCCTGGGTCAGTGTGTTGCGTGACAATCACGGCTCCCTTTCACAGAGGAGAGTAACTCACCGGCTGCGGTGCCGCCGTCCCGCCCTGGGTCAGTGTTTTGCGTGACAATCACGGCTCCCTTTCACAGAGGAGAGTAACTCACCGGCTGCGGTGCCGCCGTCCCGCCCTGGGTCAGTGTGTTGCGTGACAATCACGGCTCCCTTTCACAGAGGAGAGTAACTCACCGGCTGCGGTGCCGCCGTCCCGCCCTGCGTCAGTGTGTTGCGTGACAATCACGGCTCCCTTTCACAGAGGAGAGTAACTCACCGGCTGCGGTGCCGCCGTCCCGCCCTGGGTCAGTGTGTTGCGTGACAATCACGGCTCCCTTTCACAGAGGAGAGTAACTCACCGGCTGCGGTGCCGCCGTCCCGCCCTGGGTCAGTGTGTTGCGTGACAATCACGGCTCCCTTTCACAGAGGAGAGTAACTCACCGGCTGCGGTGCCGCCGTCCCGCCCTGGGTCAGTGTTTTGCGTGACAATCACGGCTCCCTTTCACAGAGGAGAGTAACTCACCGGCTGCGGTGCCGCCGTCCCGCCCTGGGTCAGTGTGTTGCGTGACAATCACGGCTCCCTTTCACAGAGGAGAGTAACTCACCGGCTGCGGTGCCGCCGTCCCGCCCTGGGTCAGTGTGTTGCGTGACAATCACGGCTCCCTTTCACAGAGGAGAGTAACTCACCGGCTGCGGTGCCGCCGTCCCGCCCTGGGTCAGTGTTTTGCGTGACAATCACGGCTCCCTTTCACAGAGGAGAGTAACTCACCGGCTGCGGTGGTGCCTTCCCCGCCCCCTGCCAGTGTGGACGAGTTTCCATGTCCAGAGATCACACACGGGGAGTGTATTGTGGACAGGAAGAGTGTGTTCCAGGCCCACTGTGCCACCGTCGTCAGCGTACAACAGGTCCAGTAAGTATCCAGCCGTTTCAGGGTGTAGCAGGGAGGTATTTCTGTTTTGCATATGTCCTATTATGTGCTATTGCATGCATCTGTGGCAATGTTTGTATTCTTGATAATGCACATACTTACCATACTTACTCGAACATACTGGGGATAGCAGCTTAGGTCATGCAACCACCCTGTTTGTGTGATATTGCGGTATTGTTATGTTGCCATCACCTAGCATACCCGGGCCGGGCCTTTATTCTGCTAGACATGCTAGCCATTTATGGAACGTCGCCTGTATAGCATTGTCCGGTTCAGACTCCGGGCAGGCAGGCTCGTGTTTGGACGATGATGTATTAGGATGATCTATTGAGGACGATAATGTGAGGTGCAGCCTGCCGGTGCTGAAGGCAGACCCGTATCACTCCACCTCCGTTCATGTCCACTGTCCAGTTACGGAGGTCGGAACCGAGGCACACTTCTGAGGGCCCACTGTCCAGTTACGGACACTTCTGGGGTCCACTGTCCAGTTACAGAGGACGGAACCGAGGGACACTTCTGGAATCTGGGGGTCCACTGTCCAGTTACAGAGGACGGAACCGAGGGACACTTCTGGAATCTGGGGGTCCACTGTCCAGTTACGGAGGTCGGAACCGAGGGACACTTCTGGAATCTGGGGGTCCACTGTCCAGTTACAGAGGACGGAACCGAGGGACACTTCTGGAATCTGGGGGTCCACTGTCCAGTTACGGAGGTCGGAACCGAGGCACACTTCTGGGGGCCCACTGTCCAGTTACGGAGGTCGGAACCGAGGGACACTTCTGGAATCTGGGGGTCCACTGTCCAGTTACGGAGTTCGGAACCGAGGCACACTTCTGGGGGTCCACTGTCCAGTTACGGAGGTCGGAACCGAGGGACACTTCTGGAATCTGGGGGTCCACTGTCCAGTTACGGAGTTAGGAACCGAGGCACACTTCTGGGGGTCCACTGTCCAGTTACGGAGGTCGGAACCGAGGGACACTTCTGGAATCTGGGGGTCCACTATCCAGTTACGGACACTTATGGGGGTCCACTGACCAGTTACGGAGGTCGGAACCGAGGGACACTTCTGGAATCTGGGGGTCCACTATCCAGTTACGGACACTTATGGGGGTCCACTGACCAGTTACGGAGGTCGGAACCGAGGGACACTTCTGGAATCTGGGGGTCCACTGTCCAGTTACGGAGGTCGGAACCGAGGCACACTTCTGGGGGCCCACTGTCCAGTTACGGAGGTCGGAACCGAGGGACACTTCTGGAATCTGGGGGTCCACTGTCCAGTTACGGAGGTCGGAACCGAGGCACACTTCTGGGGGCCCACTGTCCAGTTACGGAGGTCGGAACCGAGGCACACTTCTGGGGGCCCACTGTCCAGTTACAGAGGACGGAACCGAGGGACACTTCTGGAATCTGGGGGTCCACTGTCCAGTTACGGAGGTCGGAACCGAGGCACACTTCTGGGGGCCCACTGTCCAGTTACGGAGGTCGGAACCGAGGCACACTTCTGGGGGCCCACTGTCCAGTTACAGAGGACGGAACCGAGGGACACTTCTGGAATCTGGGGGTCCACTGTCCAGTTACGGAGGTCGGAACCGAGGCACACTTCTGGGGGCCCACTGTCCAGTTACAGAGGACGGAACCGAGGGACACTTCTGGAATCTGGGGGTCCACTGTCCAGTTACGGAGGTCGGAACCGAGGCACACTTCTGGGGGCCCACTGTCCAGTTACGGAGGTCGGAACCGAGGGACACTTCTGGAATCTGGGGGTCCACTGTCCAGTTACGGAGTTCGGAACCGAGGCACACTTCTGGGGGTCCACTGTCCAGTTACGGAGGTCGGAACCGAGGGACACTTCTGGAATCTGGGGGTCCACTATCCAGTTACGGACACTTATGGGGGTCCACTGACCAGTTACGGAGGTCGGAACCGAGGGACACTTCTGGAATCTGGGGGTCCACTGTCCAGTTACGGAGGTCGGAACCGAGGGACACTTCTGGAATCTGGGGGTCCACTGTCCAGTTACGGAGGTCGGAACCGAGGGACACTTCTGGAATCTGAGGGTCCACTGTCCAGTTACGGAGGTCGGAACCGAGGCACACTTCTGGGGGTCCACTGTCCAGTTACGGAGGTCAGAACCGAGGGACACTTCTGGAATCTGGGGGTCCACTGTCCAGTTACGGAGGTCGGAACCGAGGCACACTTCTGGAATCTGAGGGTCCACTGTCCAGTTACGGAGGTCGGAACCGAGGGACACTTCTGGGGGTCCACTGTCCAGTTACGGAGGTCGGAACCGAGGGACACTTCTGGAGGTCCACTGTCCAGTTACGGAGGTCGGAACCGAGGGACACTTTTGGAGGTCCACTGTCCAGTTACGGAGGTCGGAACCGAGGCACACTTCTGGGCCCCTCCCCTTCCTTAAGGATATAGTCAGACCACGCTGCCATCATTTGATTCTCCCTGTGAAGCGAAAGTACACGTATCCATCCCCAACTACTGGATAGTTATGGGCGCCATATGACTATATTGTTGTGGCGCCCTTAAGCCCCAATCATCATCATCAAACTGGATAGTTTGAGCGCTAAGAATGAAGCCGGTCTGCTCGAGGCAAGCGCTTCCCTCGGACATACAGGCTCGATTCTTTCCAGGCTTCTGCCACTTGGTAGCCACTTGGTACTCAAATCCTTTTCCCTCTACAGCCAGGTGATAGCCCGACCGAAGGAGTGTAATAAGATAGCGTCTTACCCCTCCCCCTCCACAGCCAGGTGATAGCCCGCCTGAAGGAGTGCCGGAAGATAGCGTCTTACCCCTCCCCCTCCACAGCCAGGTGATAGCCCGCCTGAAGGAGTGCCGGAAGATAGCCTCAGCGGCGCACAACATGTGGGCATACCGGATCTGCGGCGCGACCAGCGGCACCTTCCTGCAGGACTGTGATGACGACGGCGAGACGCACGCCGGATCCCGGATGCTGCACCTGCTGGAGGTCCGTGGTCTGGCGATTGGTCCCTGATCTGACGATCTGTTCGTGTTCGGGCGATCTGCTCCTGTTCTGTACCGCCAAGGGAAACTGGGGCCATTTCTACTGATTCCTATCTTGATATCTGTCCTGGAACATCTGATGGCCCTCCCGACCCCTTTTGTAATTGATACGCGCTCTCCGCTGGCTGTCAGTGCCAGCCACTCGCACTGCTGAGGTCGCTCGCTGACGGAACCGGCTGTGTTCATATTTCCGTTATCATGGTGATAGCCGTGTTTCAGATAGTGTAGTGGCCGTGTTTCAGATAGTGTAGTGGCCGTGTTTCAGATAGTATTGTGGCTGTGTTTCAGACAGTGTAGTGGCCGTGTTTCAGACAGTATTGTGGCTGTGTTTCAGACAGTGTAGTGACCGTGTTTCGGATAGTATTGTGGCCGTGTTTCAGATAGTGTTGTGGCCGTGTTTCAGACAGTGTTGTGGCTGTGTTTCAGATAGTGTTGTGGCTGTGTTTCAGATAGTATTGTGGCTGTGTTTCAGACAGTGTTGTGGCTGTGTTTCAGACAGTGTTGTGGCTGTGTTTCAGATAGTGTTGTGTCTGTGTTTCAGATAGTATTGTGGCTGTGTTTCAGACAGTGTAGTGGCCATGTTTCAGACAGTATTGTGGCTGTGTTTCAGACAGTGTTGTGGCCGTGTTTCAGACAGTGTAGTGGCCGTGTTTCAGATAGTATTGTGGCTGTGTTTCGGACAGTGTTGTGGCCATGTTTCAGACAGTATTGTGGCTGTGTTTCAGACAGTGTAGTGGCCGTGTTTCAGACAGTGTTGTGTCTGTGTTTCAGATAGTATTGTGGCTGTGTTTCAGACAGTGTTGTGGCTGTGTTTCAGATAGTGTAGTGGCTGTGTTTCAGACAGTGTTGTGGCCGTGTTTCAGATAGTATTGTGGCCGTGTTTCAGACAGTGTTGTGGCCGTGTTTCAGACAGTGTAGTGGCCGTGTTTCAGATAGTGTAGTGGCTGTGTTTCAGACAGTGTTGTGGCTGTGTTTCAGACAGTGTTGTGGCTGTGTTTCAGACAGTGTAGTGGCTGTGTTTCAGACAGTGTTGTGGCCGTGTTTCAGGTAGTGTTGTGGCTGTGTTTCAGACAGTGTTGTGGCTGTGTTTCAGATAGTATTGTGGCTGTGTTTCAGATAGTGTTGTGGCTGTGTTTCAGATAGTGTTGTAGTGTAGTGACCGTGTTTCAGATAGTGTTGTGGCTGTGTTTCAGACAGTGTTGTGGCCGTGTTTCAGGTAGTGTTGTGGCTGTGTTTCAGACAGTGTTGTGGCTGTGTTTCAGATAGTATTGTGGCTGTGTTTCAGATAGTGTTGTGGCTGTGTTTCAGATAGTGTTGTAGTGTAGTGACCGTGTTTCAGATAGTGTTGTGGCTGTGTTTCAGATAGTATTGTGGCCGTGTTTCAGATAGTATTGTGGCTGTGTTTCAGACAGTGTTGTGGCTGTTTTTCAGACAGTGTTGTGGCCGTGTTTCAGATAGTGTTGTGGCTGTGTTTCAGACAGTGTTGTGGCCGTGTTTCAGGTAGTGTTGTGGCTGTGTTTCAGACAGTGTTGTGGCTGTGTTTCAGATAGTATTGTGGCTGTGTTTCAGACAGTGTTGTGGCCGTGTTCCAGACAGTGTTGTGGCTGTGTTTCAGACAGTGTTGTAGTGTAGTGACCGTGTTTCAGATAGTATTGTGGCTGTGTTTCAGACAGTGTAGTGGCTGTGTTTCAGACAGTGTTGTGGCTGTTTTTCAGACAGTGTTGTGGCCGTGTTTCAGACAGTGTTGTGGCTGTGTTTCAGACAGTGTTGTGGCTGTGTTTCAGACAGTGTTGTGGCTGTGTTTCAGACAGTATTGTGGCTGTGTTTCAGATAGTGTTGTGGCTGTGTTTCAGATAGTGTTGTGGCCGTGTTTCAGATAGTGTAGATAGTGTAGGCCGTGTTTCAGATAGTGTTTCAGATAGTGTAGTGGCCGTGTTTCAGATAGTATTGTGGCTGTGTTTCAGATAGTGTAGTGGCTGTGTTTCAGACAGTGTTGTGGCTGTGTTTCAGATAGTATTGTGGCCGTGTTTCAGATAGTGTTGTGGCCGTGTTCCAGATAGTGTTGTGGCTGTGTTTCAGACAGTGTTGTGGCCGTGTTCCAGATAGTATTGTGGCCGTGTTTCAGATAGTGTAGTGGCCGTGTTTCAGATAGTGTTGTGGCCGTGTTTCAGATCATGGGTGTGCAGAAGTGGCTGGTGGTAGTGACGCGGTGGTACGGCGGTATACTGCTTGGTCCCGACCGCTTCCGACACATCAACAATGCCACGCGCAACGTGCTGCAGCTCAGTGGCGCCATCTCCACGCCAGACGAAAAGAAGAAACGCAAAACCTGACGATAGATTGCTGTGTCGGGATGAAGCATGGTGCTGTTATATTCACGATCTTGCTAACTGTGATTGGGTGGACACATGTGATTTGTATGTGCTTTTTATATATAACGGTTATCCAGTTTCTGGGTATTTGTTTGTTAAACGGGCCGCCAATTTTACCTCGATTGTGGAATCTGATGTGAAAATGGACCATTTTAGTCCATCGACGCGTGAGAGGTAAACATAATCGAATATATGATTGACAAAAACGTTGTGTGTTACAGTGCGTAACATTTTGCATGTGTTGCAATGGGATGTAACGATGGAACACTTTGCTTGCAATATGACTGCCTGAATACGTTAGGTTTTGTAAGCTCATTGAATGCAAGATGGTGTGCAGTGTAAAATAGACGTTGAGAAGAAAAAAAACGCCGAGTATCAATGCTAGCTATATTTAAGCATTAAGCGCCGTAACAACTTCGATAACACTCGCATAACAAGTAACAACCCTGCGACGCATCGTGAAGACATCAACAGACAACGTGCGAATGTATACATATTCGCTAACAACAACGGGCAACTAGCTACTTGCTGAATTATCACGTTCCACCTACACCTAGCCCAGCACCTCGAGTGCGCCTCAACTTCTCGCGAGAAATGCCGAGCCACGCTGGTACGGCACCTTCAGAATATCGTTTTGGCCAATGATTGTGTCTAAGCCCGAGATGATTTTTTTTAAGCAGCTCAGACATGGATGTGAGCACCGGGCAGGTTCCTCGTTCGCACATGCTCCTTGGAGGGGGGGGGGGGGGGGGTCGGTACCCGGGGATTGGCTGCAAGGCGTGTGGGAAGTCGGGAGGCCGGGCGGCGGCGGTGGCCGCTGGTCTTCGTGGCCTCCCTATCCTAGAGCGGGGTGCCGGCGTGGCCGCTGGTCTTCGTGGCCTCCCTATCGTAGAGCGGCGGTGCCGGCAGGGGGTGCAGACAGCTGGCTGTCCTCCAGCTCGAACCACACTTCGTTCTTGCGGTTCCAGAATTTCAGCAGGGGGTCTTGGTTGACGCTGCGAAGGTAAAGGTGGAGTGAGCACGAGGCAGTGCACAGCGGTGAGCGATGCTGCCCGCAGCCGGACGACATCTGCGGGACATACAGAGAGCTACGCGCAATATTGGTTTAGTATCTTATGCAACACATTAGTGAAGTTTAGTGATCATTATGAGGTTAATGGTATTGATAATGTCCGGTGTACGATGTTGGGTCAGTACAACTTACCATCGCGTATTATCACGTCGTTGTGATGATACGTCGCGTAGGTCATGGTATAACTTTGTAACGGTGTTTCCTGGAGTCTACGAAATAGCCCTGTGACGTCCCGTTGTGCGCTACGTTGTGAGAGCGTTGGTGCAACGTCAATTCAATTCATTAGTTGGGTAGCTGGTCGTTGTCAACCCTCAATGCTGCCCAAGAGTTTGGGCGAGGGCGCATGCTACAGCGAGCTAGCAATGCACATAACACTACTGTGTTCTCTGCGTTACGCTTCCAGTCCTTCATTTAACAATTATCGTTATCATACATTTGTTTGCACCTGAGATTGTTCACCTCCTCTAACTTGCAAGCGATAGCAGGTACTGTTTGTGCACTAGTGACATACCAACTAAAAATCAGTGCGGCACGAAGCAGCACAAGGAAATCGAGTGAACAAATAAGGTTAAGACGTTTTTTTCTTCTAGATAATGTATCGGTTGGTAAGAAAACTAGCAAAACAAACTCGTGTCCTGACCAGACTGGTCATTGATTCAACTTGTTTTGGATCGATTCAATCACGATTCATTTTGGAACGTGAATGATTCAATCACCGTTCGATTCATGGATACAATTTTTAGAATTTATCCTGTCCGATTCAAAGAATGAAAACAAATCGATTTACGTTTGATTCAACATTTAAATATATATATATATATATATATATATATATATATATATATATATATATATATATATATATATATATATATATATATATATATATATATATATATATATATATATATATATATATATATATATATATATATATATATATATATATATATTTGTTCAATTCATGTCAAATCAATACACATCAATACTCTACTAGAAACATACATATATATAATCATGAAAACATTGTTCCAGCAATAATATTTCAGTATAAATGAATGTAGCCACTGGGACTGCATTGTATTTGCACAATTTGCCATGTGCACTTGAATCGTTACATATTTGGATTCAATCAGGCCAACGGGTTTTGATTCAATCACGAAAACCATGCGGGTCTTGATTCAATCACGATTGATGAATCAAAAGATCTTGGGGTGAATCGATTATTTTGTTAATCAAGGCATTTTGATTGAACGATTCCAATCGATTCAATCAGAGTCGAATCAATAACCAATCTGGTCCTGACGAGTTCCGTGTCCTGCTTTGCGAACTGCGGGGGCGCGTCCTCTCCATCCCACCTCACTGTCTACAGTGTAGACAGTGAGGTGCATGGGTGTAGACTCTACATCCATGCAGTGCAGCCCTCCAGCAGCCAGGCTCTGTGATGTCAGACAGCGCCGCGCGGCCGTATTCTATCATCCAGTCAACCAGTCATTAGTTATCGATCACATCATGCCACTGCTTGCGGCTGCCCGGGCATTCGCCCTGCTTTCTCCTGCACGAGGGTCAGGTCAGGTGTACATAATGGGGGGTTCGCCTGCCAACAGACAACGACCAGGGCTTCTGCTAACAAACGACGACCAGGGCCGACATGGATACGAGAGTCGAGAAGGCATGGTAATTGGTAACACGTCGGGATACTGCATTGCAACATATAACTGTCAGAAGCATGATCATCTCGATCCAGTATATTATGAAAAGCAACTGTCGGGAAGTAATAATGTGTATCGTTACTCCTTAGGATGCTGCCTTATGTATGCATCGTGCGCGGTAGTCTTCTCATAGATATACTACATTTAGCTTCATTTATAACCATGAGGCGACAGCCTATCATCGCTATGTTGCATTGGATCCGTTTCTCAATTACTTCTGCAGCATCTGCAAGGGTATAAGAAGCACACCCTCATGCGCAACCCACACACAGGACTAACGACCACCATTCTGCCAGTTTAGCGACTATGGCGCATCGTGATATGCCTGAAAGCTTTCCATTTAAAATTGCAAATGAACACAAAATGGAACCCATACTGAGCCGCCACTGGTCTGCATCAAGTCTGAAGTCTCCTGAAGCCCGGACGATCTCAGACAAGTGAATAATAATATAGCAACTGCACCGCAAAGTGCTTGAGGAGCGGACGTCTTTGTCTGTCATTATGTCAGTCCGTTAAGGCGGCTTGCTGGTCAGTTGTTGAGGACTAGCTCCCGATTCGCCGGGCGTTTGGCGCCGCACGCTGGCCCAGCGCTGGAGCCTGAAGATTAACGATACTGCTTAACCTTTGCTCCAGGGATACAGCATGCTTATATAACATAAAGTTATTGTACCCTGTATAACAGTGGATAGCGGTGTCAGCAGGATACTAGACACCGGCGCAACCCGGTACATCTTTCTGGCTGGGCGTATTCGGAATAAGAGGGCCTCCAAGCCATACCAAATCATCGGCTCAACAATTATCAATCAGACGGATAAAGTGCTGCATGAAGTGTTACTAATGTATGTAGTAGTGAAGTCTACTACTTTCTCTACTTTATACCAATTACCAGCTGCAGTGTACATGGTAGTGTGTGCGTTGCGTACCTGTAGTACTTGGTGTAGTCGATTCCCTGCAGGCCCTGCTCGCGGCAGATCTTCTCCAGCTGGAAGGCGGCGCTGTCCCAGCCCTGTCGGTACACTACGTAGCCTCCGAAGCGCCTGCGAAACAGGCAGCCCTGTGTGTCACTAAGACCGCCGCACAAGTGACCATTCTGGCGCTGCAGTCCAAACCAAACATGCTCACATACGGCTTCCCATCACATTGTAGGCTTAGTATGCAGGCGAGCGTCTCGTTTCGCTTCATCCGTTTACCTGTCGGCCTAATCTATTGGCGAATCGTTGAGTAGATCCGATCGCAGCGTATCGGATGTCGCTCAGCGAGATCCGATCCGCTGAGCGAACCGATGTGTAGCTCAACCGATGTGAGCTACTGATGTGTAACGCATTGCAACAGAGTGGCGGTGAAAGCTGGGTATCCTTCGTCGCCGGACCTGTACCGACACACTAGACGCACGCGCCCGCGGTTCAAACACGGAACAACTCACTATGCGTGTCAAACCTTTCTGTGTAACCTTGCATATTTTACCGCCGCTTTCCCAACACCCGCTCGCCCGACTGCACCGACTCTTCAATTTCAAACCCTCTGATCAATGTAGTTAGCACACACGACGCATAACTGTACAGTGTACAGTCGGTCTCATAATGATCTTCCCTTGCCACCACGTGGCGCTACGGTCGCGATAGGCACACAAAAAGGTGGTTTCCCCACCGTATGTTGGTACCCATTGTGGCTGTCTGGCAGGTGCGTGAGCTGGGGAGGGGGAGGGAGTGCGGGGTGTTGTCGGAATGGAATGCGCCGCGACTCGGGTGGTGGTCAGGGCCGTCCGTCTCGAGGGTCAAGAGGTCGCCTGTCCTGAGCTGGCAGATATCCAATATTGGAGACTGAATAACAGTGTTTACCAATCAGCCCAAATAGCTCAGTCGGTATAGCTGCCTACTCCTAGCGTATTCGTAGAATGGTCGTGGGTTTGAACCGCGCTGGCACCAGGCGCTTTTACGTGTATTTCTTTCTTAAAGGGAGTGTGCCTACTCACATCGCTTATTTGGGGTTATTGACACTGGTCTATAGAACATAATTTTCTGAATTGACCCATGCATTTCTTTCTCAAGATTCGCCCTAGTTGCTGAGATATTCCAAAGACTCCAGGAACTTGCTGGGAGCAAAAAGTTATCGGGTAGACTCCAGATGGCTTCCGCTACTAGAAGCACTGCAACTATCGATTAAACTGCTAGCATATTGTTAGCGCCGGCCAATAGCAATTCAACAAAACAGCTCGTGCACGCTGATAGCAGCAGCCGAACAGAAACTGGACAGCCACCATGTTTTTCGATGATGGCCGTTTCCATGATGGCCGATGGCCATTTTTTTAAAGAAGATATCAATTTAGAGCTACGCAACTTGCACACAATAAAGTTCACAGTGGCAAGAACGTGCTGTGTAAAACCTGTCTTTCTATCTTGCATGTGACCGTAATTGTATTGTCTTATGTGCGCCGTTTTACATAACATCACCATAGTGGCGATCGTTCTATAGATATCGAAACAAAAAATAAGCAAAAAAACAATATAAGTAAAAATCCAACTAAAGGGGCTCCAGATGTGAATTTCATCATATACAACAATCAAACCAATAGCTACTTACCGTATGCAAAACATTTTTGACATTCTAAAACAGTAGGCAAATAGTTCACCTTCAACATGGGATTTTGAACTGAAATAGCAGTTTTGTAGCCCGTGTTGAGAAATCCTTATTTGCAACTTGTCTTGGCTGAAAAGACTCTCCAGCCGAAGATATTTGACTTTTTGGCGAAGGAATGCGGCGCATATATGATATACCGCACCGTCTGAGAGTGCCAGCACTACCAGGGCGCATGCGCAGACCAATAACGCACACCATAACATTAATAATTTACGACCTTCTGTCCTGAATTGGCGCGATGTAGGACAATTTTTGAAAATAAAAAAAGAAACTGTATTAAAAAATATAATAAAATCGTGTTCTGAAAAATTTCCGAAGGTGAACTATTTCCTTTAAAGGGAGATAATCACCTTTTGATTTTGTTAGCAACACTTTCTTTGGCTACCGTTATGGTATTAAAATGATGGGATCTAAATTTAAGAATTAAATACAATTATTCCCTAATTCAAAGTTGGAAGATTGGGAAAATTTATGATCGGTATTTTCCCTACACTATTGGAAAGCGCAACATCTGGCGCTTTTGTGTCAATCTGTTCAACGTTGTTGAATGGGCACTTATATACAAATCGCCGACACTAAATAGGTTGCCATGGGGGGCTAACCTAAACTGCCGATTTCAATGCACTTTTTTAAAATGATTGTTGATTGTTCATAAAAGTTTGGCACATATTCGCAAAAGATAGAATGCAGGAAACATATTGCATACCTTCATGATAAATAACAATGCGTAGGGAGGCTAATTTACTGAATTCGTTACCGAGTGCTTGCTGATTATAAGCGTGGAGCGCTTATCAACTATGAATTGAAATATCTCGCGGTAGGAATTGTTATATGCAAAATGTGATGAATTTACAATATATTTTGGTCTCGTCTATCGATTTCAGGTGCTAACTCCATTTTTGTGGAAAAAGGTCATTATCTCCCTTTAATCATGCCACGTGTCATGTGCAATACAGGACCCCGCAATTGCGAATGCAAACGTCCACCTGATGATTCTACACGAAAAAGCAGACAAATGCAGTGGGCCTTGCACTGATATGTTCCAATCACGCTGCTCTCTCCTTCATGCTCTACAAACACATCCGGGCGGGTTTATATCCATTAAAGGGAGTGCGCCTACTCACATCGCTTAGTTGGGGTTATTGACACTGGTCTATAGAACACAATTTTCTGAATTGAACCAATACTTCATTTATCCAGATTCACCCTAGTTGCTGAGATATTCAAAGACTCCAGGAATTTGCTTGGGAGCAAAAAGTTATCGAGTAGACTCCAGAGGGCTTCCGCTACTAGAAGCACTGCAACTATCGATTAAACTGCTAGCATATTGTTAGCGCCGGCCAATAGCAATTCAACAAAACGGCTCGTGCACGCTGATAGCAGCAGCCGAACAGAAACTGGACGGCCATCATGTTTTCCGATGATGGCCATTTCGATGATGGCCGATGGCCATTTTTTGGAGAAGATATCAATTTAGAGCTACGAAACTTGCACATAATAAAGTTCACAGTGGCAAGAACGTGCTGTGCAAAGCTCGTCTTTCTATCTTGCATGATGTGACCGTAATTGTATTGTCTTATGTGCGCCGTTTTACATAACATCACCATAGTGGCGATCGTTTTATAGATATCGAAACAAAAATAAACAAAAAACAATATAAGTGAAAATTCAGCTAAAGGGGCTCCAGATGTGAATTTCATCATATACAACAATCAAACCAACAGCTACTTACCGTATGAAAAATATTTTTGACATTCCAAAACAGTAGGCACACTCCCTTTAACCCTCGCTCTACGGGAGCTTTTTTCACCTTCGCCCTACGGGGGGTCCTAAAAAGACCCCCTGTTAAAGGAAATAGTTCACCTTCAACATGGGATTTTGAACTGAAATAGCAGTGTTGTAGCCCGTGTTGAGAAATCCTTATCTGCAACTTTTCTTGGCTGAAAAGACTCTCCAGCCGAAGATATTTGACTTTTTTGGCGAAGGAATGCGGCGCATATATGATATACCGTACCGTCTGAGAGTGCCAGCACTGCATGGAGCATGCGCAGACCAATAACGCACACCATAACATTAATAATTTACGACCTTCTGTCCTGAATTGGCGCAATGTAGGACTATTTTTGAAAAGAAAAAAAAGAAACTGTATTAAAAATATAATAAAATCATGTTCTAAAAAAAAATCCCGAAGGTGAACTATTTCCTTTAACTTCCAAACCAATCAACATAGAGCAACACTGTAAAAACCAACATGTTGCCTGTCATGTTTGGAATCTAACGGTATGCAATTTTTAGGTTTCGGTTCAACGAGTGACCTTCCAGGTCTAGTGAATGACCTCGATCGACCATGTCCAGAACAGCGATTTTGCTCTGTCAGAAAACCTAAAAATTAGAAATTGATGAATGTAAATAAAAGGCATGTTCCTAGACCAGTTTTGTCTCAGAAATAAAGAAAAGGTAATTATTTATTCGTATCTGGTCAAAAAAAGAAGAAAAAGTTATTTAAAAAATGACGTCATGAATTTCTTACACTTAGGGAGCCATTTCTCAGTAAAAAATAGAGATATTTCTTTTAAATTTGGTTTGAGCCCATACTCAGTTCTCGCACATATAATCCGTTTTTTTAAAAAATATCTTCGAAAATTTTGATTTTGTGGTGATTTAAAAAAAGAAGTTTTGTTCATTTTGGGGGTCAAAAACCCCAAATGTCGGAAATCCGAGATTGCCATTTTAAAGAAAATTACATTTTATATCTTTGCCTAATTGCGTTTGCAATTTGCTTTAAAATTCTGTTTTCTACGATTTTTCCAAACATTTATCGTTTTTCCACCAACATGACGTCATGAAAACATCATTATTTCCCAAATTTCTCAACCAATTTCAATGAAATTTTTACAGCATACGTATAATTGTTGTATACTTATCTACTAAAAATTTCAGCAAGATGCACCGCATGTCTAAAAAGTTATGCAAGGAAAACCTCAGGGGGTCGTTTTAGGAGGTAGGGCGAGGGTTAAGTTAGCGACGATATCTGCGACGGCAGTATTTAAAACCTTAGGTCTATGAAGCATCGCCAGGTGTGTAGCTGATATAGCATCTGACTGGCTACGTGTTTAAATTTGACTTTGAACTTGAGATCAGGTCAAGATATCGACACTATTTTTTTGGCGCACTCCAAATTTCTCAATCGTCGCAAGCGACACGACGGACAGCCATTTCCGAGACGACATCTGTGACAACGGTATCGGTCAACTTGAGATTCAAATATTCGTCTTAAAGTATAGCCCGTGCAGTGTTCTATCAATTGGACATTTAACGATGCTTCACAAACCTATGGTTTTCTTAAAACTGGTCATCACAGACATCGTCGCTAACTTGACATTCTAGGTCTGCGTATATTTCCAACCACGGTCCGCCACACAGCCTCGCCACGCATGCGAATTGTTATTCCCCAATCGGCCTGTGTGGGTCAGACCAGGACGGAGCGATGCAGATTCCGCCAAGTATCGGCCGGCACCGGGGAGCTGTCAAACCGTTCCGGCCCCGCCTCGGTGCGGGATTCAGCCAGCTATCGTTTTGCCTACCGTGGGAGACCCAGAGCTAGGGAAGATCATTATGGGACCGACTGTACAGTCGGTCTCATAATGATCTCATAAAACCGGTCCGGCCCCGCACCGAGGCGGGGCCGGACCGGTTTGACAGCTCGCCCGGTGCCGGCCGATACTTGGCGGAATCTGCACCGCTCCGTCCTGGTCTGACCCACACAGGCCGATCGGGGAATAACAATGCGCATGTTTGGGGAGGCTGTGTGGCGGACCGTGGTTGACAATATACGCAGACCTAGAATGTCAAGTTAGCGACGATGTCTGTGATGACCAGTTTTAAGAAAACCATAGGTCTGTGAAGCATCGCTAAGTGTCCAATTGATAGAACACTGCACGGGCTATACTTTAAGACGAATATTTGTATCTCGAGTTGACCGATACCGTCGTCACACATGTCTCGGAAATGGCTATCCGTCGTGTCGCTTGCCACGATTGAGAAATTTGGAGTGCGCCAAAAATAAAGTGTCGATATTTTGACCTGATCTCAAGGTCAAGATCAAATTTAAACACGTACCCAGTCAGATGCTCTAACAGCTACACACCGGCGATGCTTCATAGACCTAAGGTTTGAAATACTGTCGTCGCAGATAACGTCGCTATTTTAATGGACCCGCCCGGGTGTGTTTGTGGAGCGTGAAGGACGGAGCGGCGTGATGCGAACATACCAGTGCGAGGCCCACTGCATTTGTCTGCTTTTTCGTGTAGAATCATCAGGCGGACGTTTGCATTCGTAATTTTGGGGTTTTGCATTGCACATGATGCGTGGCATGATTAAGAAAGGAATACACGTAAAAGCGCCTGGTGCCGGCGCGGTTCGAACCCACGACCAATCTACGAATACGCTAGTAGACACTCAAGACAGCTATACCGACAGCTATTTGGGCTGATGTGACGAACACTGTTATTCAGTCTCCAATATTGGATCTCTGCCAGCTCAGGACAGGCGACCTCTTGACCCTCGAGACAGACGGCCCTGACCACCACCCGGGTCGCGGCGCATTCCATTCCGACAACGCCCCGCTCTCCCTCCCTCCCTCCCCCTCCCCAGGTCACGCACCTGCTAGACAGCCACAATTGGTACCAACCTACGGTGGGGAAACCACCATTTTTGTGCCTATCGCGACCGTAGCGCCACGTGGTGGCAAGGGAAGATCATCATGAGACCGACTGTACATACACACAGGTGCATCTCAGGCTCTATTTTATCTGCCGGCACGTTTTGGTCCCTGTGTTGGCGTCTGACGGCACTCGACAGGTAACGGTCGATTGCGGTAGTCTGATGGCCGATACTCAACGCTCTACTTTCGGGCGCCGCGGGCACTGGCCGGGCGTGGGCGCCACAAACATGTAATCGCGGTGCTCTTATTATCATCGCTCACCGGGCCACGACCGTCTTGGCCGGCCAGAGGCTGATCTCGACGTAGGGGTCGTCCGGCATGGCCGGGCTGCTCTGCAGGGCGTGCGGCAGGTACCAGCACATGCGGTACACGGGACTCTCCGAGTAGGCGTCGAACCGGGTCGTCTGCGGCAGCGTCATCTGGATCTTCTCCTCTGGAGACGGCGAGAGAGAACAGAAGTCATGAGATCAAAACGGGAAATGGGGATTCTGTTTGGAGAGCCAGATGGCGGCAGAGTCAGTGAAAGACAATGATAAGTGCATTTTCAGTAATATTATTTACATTCACAACAGCACACATAGGCAGACTGGTTATTGATTCGACACTGATTTAATCGATTGGAATCGATCCATCAAAATTCCTCGAATCAAAAGATAATTGGTTCACCACCAGATCTTTTGATTCATGAATCGTGATTGAATCAAAAACCGCATCAAATCAAGGCTGATTGAATCAAGATATTTAACAATTCTTAACGATTCAAGTACACTGGTAAATTGTGCAAATATATGCAGTCCTAGTGGCTACATTCATTTATACTGAAATATTATTGCTGTAACAATGTTTTAGTGATCATATATATATGTATGTTTCCACTGTTATTGATTTGACATAAATTCATCACATATATTTAAATGTTGAATCAAACGAGAATCGATTAAAATATTTGTTTTGATTCTTTGAATTGGAAATAATAAATTCTCAAAATGTTATCCGTGAATCGAACGGTGATGGAATCATTCAGATTCCAAACTGAATCATGATTGAATCGTTCCAAAAAAAGTTGAATCAATAACCAGTCTGCACATAGGGTCGCTGAAATCCGAAGCTACATGCAGAAAATATAACTCCCTGGAATTTATGTAACCTTTCATTTTAACTGACCTGCAGTCAAAATAGTAAACGTTTGATGTCAGTAGGAGATCACTAGTGGAAATGGAGTGCTACATTTCGTAGCTCTGCGTTTAATTGTGTTATATGAGACATGTATTCATCGCAAACATACTTGTAATTGACTCAATTTTTGTTTAGTCGACTCAAGCCTGACTCATCAGTCATCAGCCGAAGAACCGACTCGACTCTTAACTAAAGTGCTGTTCCAAAATTTGGAATCGACTCGACTCTTGACTCAGATCAAAATAGTATTGTTTTGAGTCGATTCAATTTGACTCAAGTTTGTTTTTATTCCGACTCAAATATGTCTCAGAGTCAAATTCGACTGATAAATTTCAGATTCAGGAGGGACAAAAATTTCGCTCCGTATACTCTCACACCGTCAGCGGAAACTGTTCAGCGAGGGGGGGGGGGGGGGGGCGTCAGCGGAAACTGTTCAGCGGGGGGGGGGGAATTTTCCCCTGGATCCGCCAGTATAATATATAACCGTACTAGCGTAGACACGTCTACCTAAACATGGCTAATAGCTAAACCGAATTAACCGAATTCATTAAGCAGATAAACTATTGTAATTTTCCTGGCAACACAAATATTGTCATGGAAAGTTGCTTTATTTTGAGTCAGATGAGTCAATGACTCACATTTATGAGTCGCTTCGCAAATCATTTGACTCTTGGCTCAAAGAGGTCAGGATAATAAGTCTAAGTAATCGGTCTAAATAGCCGGTCTAAGAAATCAGTCTGAGTCATCGGCCAGTCATCGGTCTAGGTAGTCAGTCTAAGCCAAATCCGTCCAGGTAATCGAAATAAGTAAGCCTTCTAAGTAACCAGTCTATGTGATCGGTTACTCGGTCTTAGTAATCTGTCTAAGTACTTTGGTCTAATATTTTGTCTAAGTAGTCGGTTTAATATCGATATAGTTAATATATAAATATTATATAGTTTATATCTCTCGGTTACTCGGTCTTAGTAATCTGTCTAAGTACTTTGGTCTAATATTTTGTCTAAGTAGTCGGTTTAATATCGATATAGTTTATATATACATATTATATAATTTATATAGTCGCAAAGTTGCAGTGGGCCCCCACTGGCGAAACAATCAGAGCGGGCTCCTGCCAGAGCGGACCCCTTGATAAATTTCGGGGGGGGGGGGGGGGTCAGCTGATCCCTTTGACCCACCTCGTCGTTGTGCCACTGCCTACCGCTGTTGAGGTACCTATGTGCAGCTATATGTCCTCCGTAAAACCCACCTCTGCTGTTCTCTCCGGCGAAGTACTTGAAGAGCCTGTCGAACATGAGCCTGGTGCGGTTCCACTGGAGCGCCTCCTCTTCCATGGGCTCCACAGTGACGGGCTCCTCCGTGCAGGCCCAGCGCTGGGCCGGGTAGTGACGAATCTCATACCCGGCCTCCTGGCGGCAGACACGGAGTACAGGACACAGGGGGCGTCAGGACAGGCACGGGGCACAGAGAGCGTCAGGGCAGGCACGGAGTACAGGACACAGGGGGCGTCAGGGCAGGCACGGAGTACAGGTCACGGGGAGCGTCAGGGCAGGCACGGAGCACAGGGAGCGTCAGAGCAGGCACGGAGCACAGGAAGCGTCAGGGCAGGCACGGAGTACAGGACACAGGAAGCGTCAGAGCAGGCCCGGAGCACAGGGAGCGTCAGGGCAGACACGGAGCACAGGGAGCGTCAGGGCAGGCACGGAGCACAGGACACAGGGAGCGTCAGGGCAGGCACGGAGTACAGGACACAGGGGCGTCAGGGCAGGCACGGAGCACAGAGAGCGTCAGGGCAGACACGGAGTACAGGACACAGGGAGCGTCAGGGCAGGCACGGAGTACAGGACACAGGGAGCGTCAGGGCAGGCACGGAGTACAGGACACAGGAAGCGTCAGAGCAGGCACGGAGCACAGGACACAGGGAGCGTCAGGGCAGGCACGGAGCACAGGACACAGGGAGCGTCAGGGCAGGCACGGAGTACAGGACACAGGGGCGTCAGGGCAGGCACGGAGCACAGAGAGCGTCAGGGCAGACACGGAGTACAGGACACAGGGAGCGTCAGGGCAGGCACGGAGTACAGGACACAGGGAGCGTCAGAGCAGGCACGGAGCACAGAGAGCGTCAAGGCAGGTACGGAGTACAGGACACAGGGAGCGTCAAGGCAGGTACGGAGTACAGGACACAGGGAGCGTCAGGGCAGGCACGGAGTACAGGACACAGGGAGCGTCAGAGCAGGCACGGAGCACAGGGAGCGTTAGGTTAGGCACGGATCACAGGGAGCGTCAGGGCAGGCACGGAGCACAGGGAGCGTTAGGGTAGGCACGGAGCACAGGGAGCGTCAGGGCAGGCACGGAGCACAGGGAGCGTTAGGGTAGGCACGGAGCACAGGGAGCGTCAGGGCAGGCACGGAGCACAGGGAGCGTCAGGGCAGGCACGGATCACAGGGAGCGTCAGGGCAGGCACGGAGCACAGGGAGCGTTAGGGTAGGCACGGAGCACAGGGAGCGTCAGGGCAGGCACAGAGCACAGGGAGCGTCAGGGCAGGCACGGAGCACAGGGAGCGTCAGGGCAGGCACGGAGCACATGGAACGGCAGGGCAGGCACGGAGCACAGGGAGCGTCAGGGCAGGCACAGAGCACAGGGAGCGTCAGGGCAGGCACGGAGCACAGGGAGCGTCAGGGCAGGCACGGAGCACAGGACACAGGGATCGTCAGGGCAGGCACGGAGTACAGGACACAGGGGCGTCAGGGCAGGCACGGAGCACAGAGAGCGTCAGGGCAGACACGGAGTACAGGACACAGGGAGCGTCAGGGCAGGCACGGAGCACAGGGAGCGTCAGGGCAGGTACGGAGCACAGGGAGCGTCAGGGCAGGTACGGAGCACAGGGAGCGTCAGGGCAGGCACGGAGCACAGGGAGCGTCAGGGCAGGCACGGAGCACAGGGAGCGTCAGGGCAGGCACGGAGCACATGGAACGGCAGGGCAGGCACGGAGCACAGGGAGCGTCAGGGCAGGCACAGAGCACAGGGAGCGTCAGGGCAGGCACGGAGCACAGGGAGCGTCAGGGCAGGCACGGATCACAGGGAGCGTCAGGGCAGGCACGGAGCACAGGGAGCGTCAGGGCAGGCACGGAGCACATGGAACGGCAGGGCAGGCACGGAGCACAGGGAGCGTCAGGGTAGGCACGGATCACAGGGAGCGTCAGGGCAGGCACGGAGCACAGGGAGCGTCAGGGCAGGCACGGAGCACATGGAACGGCAGGGCAGGCACGGAGCACAGGGAGCGTCAGGGCAGGCACGGAGCACATGGAACGGCAGGGCAGGCACGGAGCACAGGGAGCGTCAGGGCAGGCACAGAGCACAGGGAGCGTCAGGGTAGGCACGGATCACAGGGAGCGTCAGGGCAGGCACGGAGCACAAGGAGTAGAGTTGCAGAATTCTGGTCCCAGCGTCCCAGCGCTGGGACCAGAACTGGTCACGGCCGTGACTGAAGCTGTGACTGGCCAGGCCAGCGCCATAGGGTTAGCATTGCATCGCCGCGACTAAAGCTGTGACTTGCCAACTCATTCCGTGGCCGTGACTAGGCTGTGACCAAATATTCAGGATTTGTTGCACCTCGAACAGGGAGCGTCAGGGCAGGCACGGAGCACAGGGAGCGTCAGGGCAGGCACGGCGCACAGGGAGCGTCAGGGCAGGCACGGAGCACAGGGAGCGTCAGGGCAGGCACGGAGCACAGGGAGCGTCAGGGCAGGCACGGAGCACAGGGAGCGTCAGGGCAGAAACGGCACCGGGGAGGCAGAGCGGAGAGGGCGGAGAGGGCAGGGACGGCACAGACCGGGAGGCAGGCAGATCGAAGGGAGCAGAAACAGCAGGTGACGACATTAGCTACATTTCCTTATTATACTGAATCGCATCCGAAATCGTGCCTCCATTACCCATGTGAGGAATACAACATAATTTCGTGGTAATTGATGTACGCGGCAGGCACGGAGCAATTTCGATTCGAAAGCATTCGGCAGCACGTGGCATTTCCGCTGCGGTTTTTCCCATTGTTAGATGGATGACGAAATCCGGCGCAGAAGGACGTGCTGTCGTCCTTCTGAAAACCTTCTGAAAAACCTTCTGAATGTCGTTTTAGACAATGTTATAGATTGTATTTAGTACACACACCAGCAGAGCGGAGGTGGAGGCGTAGGGAGGCAGCGCGCCACCACTGCGTACTGACCCGACCCGAGACGCTGTCTCGTCACGCTGCTTTCACCGTTGGAGCATCATTAGGTGTGGGTGGTGTTGTTGTTTGTCTACAGAAACACCCTTCCAGTCTCAGGCTCTGTTTTTCACTTATGTGAACTTCCATCCGAAAGCGAATATCAACTATAAATCACGTTTTTGTTAGGTGCACTGACCTTATTTCTGGGGTAGTCGTATGCAAGAAGTTGTTGCTTTATCACAAACAGGTTAGGTTAGGGGTCACAGGTACTTGTACTGCTAGTACTGCTAGAGCAGCAACTATCCAAACATTTTCGCTGGTTTCCCACTCCCCAAAATATATATTAAAAGCGCATGTGGCTAAATACAAATAGAACGGAAGCTTGGTTAGTGACAAGATAATGCAAATTTATCGGTGGCATAAGAATCCTAGGACAAAAAAGGCACCGACCGTCACCACAGGTTATATATACATCTGTTCGGCTGGCGGTCGGACGCCTGGTGGAGACCGCTCGTCTGCCTCCTTGTCCGTGTATATGTAACCGGACGATAGTGAAATTTTATAGGCACTTTACGGCAGTAGTCCTTCGCCATTCCTCATTGATTTAAGTGTGTTTGCATCGTGCATACTAGTTACTACTGAGTTGCACATCTCCAGCTTGTGTATGCATGCATATGCTGCAAGCTCGGAATTATATCTCAATCTCGGAAGCTGCAGCTTCCGAAATCGTGAGGTTGGCTGTGACATTTATGACGGCTGTGCATATTTCTGTTGAGTACAGAGGCTTATTGGCAGCTTTCAATGGAATAATCGAGCATCTAACGGACTACCTACGTTTGCACGGAATTAGCAAACCAAAGAAGTGATAAAAGGAAAGCCTATTTTAAAAAAGCGGACCGTTTCTCCGATACCAAGACCACCACCTGTGCCGAGAAGTCATGTGAATCTCTGCGCTCACCTTGTTGTCGTTGATGACCGAGTTGGGCGCGTAGTCAAACTGCGGGATAAGGTTCGTGACGCGGTCGGTGACCTGGTTCAGGTCAATATTATCTTTCAATTTGTCATTAACGGCCGAGTACAGTTTGCCCGACACTCCGGAGAACCAGGTGCCGAGCGTGTCTATGATGGAGGACTGTCCGAGCGTGTTCATGATGGATGACACGGTGAGTTCCTCCTGATCCCCAGCCGGCCCGCTGCCGGCCGCCGGCGCCGAGCCGGGGTCCTGCGGGGGATAGAGACGGTCAGCGCTGCTGACAGGCACAACGAGACAGACGGTCAGCGCTGCTGAGAGGCACAACGAGACAGACGGTCAGCGCTGCTGAGAGGCACAACGAGACAGACGGTCAGCGCTGCTGAGAGGCGGTCAGCGCTGGTGAGAGGCACAACGAGAGAGACAGACGGTCAGCGCTGCTGAGAGGCACAACGAGACAGACGGTCAGCGCTGCTGAGAGGCACAACGAGACAGACGGTCAGCGCTGCTGACAGGCACAACGAGACAGACGGTCAGCGCTGCTGAGAGGCACGAGAGAGACGGTCAGCGCTGCTGAGAGGCACAACGAGACAGACGGTCAGCGCTGCTGAGAGGCACGAGAGAGACGGTCAGCGCTGCTAAGAGGCACAACGAGACAGACGGTCAGCGCTGCTGAGAGGCACGAGAGAGACGGTCAGCGCTGCTGAGAGGCACAGTGAGACAGACGGTCAGCGCTGCTGAGAGGCACAACGAGACAGACGGTCAGCGCTGCTGACAGGCACAACGAGACAGACGGTCAGCGCTGCTGAGAGGCACAACGAGACAGACGGTCAGCGCTGCTGACAGGCACAACGAGACAGACGGTCAGCGCTGCTGAGAGGCGGTCAGCGCTGCTGAGAGGAACAACACCACGCTGACGGGCGACAGGCACAAACAACACTACCCCAGCAATACAACGGCACATTAGGTTTGGCGTTTTACTAAAGCATAATGAATGCCGCAATGGTTGAGCTCTGGCCCCTGTGCTTAGAAGTTAAAGCTGGAAGAACAATTCTAACGTAGAGGGAATTATGATGCAGTTTGTGTCGCGCGCGAAAGAAATTTCAACAAAGCCGTCGCCTGTCTGTACCTATCAACAGGTGCATACCTACACTCAGAACAAATATCAATGACGTTACTGTAGTGACACAACTTCTCACTTCTATGTTATTTCCATGTCATGTTTCACCTTTGTATTAGTTTTAAACTGAGATAGCCATTATCTTGGGCCGTTATTGAAATGTCTAAATTACTAAGGTAATTTTTCCCAAAACTTAACCGTTTTTAAGCAATTTAATTTACCATTTGCAAAATGACCAGGCTGGTGCAGCCGCTGATTGGCTGACACACACTTTTTCAGCCAATCCCACTTTGTCAGCTAATCAGCGGCGGTCTATAGCTCAATAATGACGTCATTCGCCCAAATCTTACAACTTAATTTGTATAAAGTTAATGACTATTAGAGTGAAAAAATATCACCATCGTTTTCAGCAGCACTTACTTCATATTTTCTACTACAACCAGCGTATATTTGACAACTTTCAGAAAGGTGAAACATTCACAGGAGATAATCACCTTTGTATTTTGTTAGCAACAATTTATTTGGCTACCGTTATGGTATTCAAATGATGTGATCTAAATTTAAGAATAAAATAAAATAATTCCCTCATTCGAAGTTGGAAGTTTGGGAAAATTAATGATCGGTATTTTTCCTCCACTATTGGAAAGCGCAACATCTTACAACTTAATTTGTATAAAGTTAATGACTATTAGAGTGAAAAAATATCACCATCGTTTTCAGCAGCACTTACTTCATATTTTCTACTACAACCAGCGTATATTTGACAACTTTCAGAAAGCTTTTGCATCAATCTGTTCAACTTTGTTGAATGGGCACTTATAAACAAATCACCGACACTAAATAAGTAAGGTAATAGGCCACTGTTAAACTGACGATTTCAATGCACTTTTTTCAAATGATTGTTGATTGTTCATAAAAGTTTGGCACATATTCCCAAAAGATAGAGTGCAGGAAACATATTGCATACTTTCATGATAAATAACAATGCGTAGGGAGGCTAATTTACTGAATTCGTTACCGAGTACTTGCTGATTATAAGTGTGGAACGCTTATCAACTATGACTTGTTGCTTTGCTTTGGTGTTTTCCCATATACAGTACTGTGTCCAAGTGTACGGCAGCGCGAACCGTTCAAACATATCCAAATTGCAGAAAGTCTTCAACTTTGCTGCCAGGGTGATTTCGGGCCGATGCAAATATGACCATATATCGCACGTACTGAATCAATTAGGCTGTCTGTCCGCACTTCAGTTCGTTTCATGCTTCGATCTTTGTCTGATGCATAACATTCTCGCCACCGGGAAACCCCATGGGCTGCGCTCCTCGTTGGCGTTTAATTAGCCGTGAGCGGGCTGGCCGCGATACCCGGCAGTCCGACCAACTGAGCATGCCTCGTGTGAAGAACAGCCATGGAAAGAGGAAGTGCGTGTACCGCGCAGTGAAAATGTATAATGAATACATCATCTCTCATGGACGGTCCAAGGTATCAAAGCAGTCGTTCAAAACCAAGATCCGAGACGCGATTCGGCGAACCTAGCGGTTAGCCATGACATAGTGTGTATTTTGTGGATATGTGTGGAGAGAGAAAGTGTATTTTTCCAAATGTTTTTTTATAGATCTACTGAGACCATGTTATTGACGAAGGTCTGATAATAGCCCATTTTATGTGTGGATTGACCCGATTCTGTGCAATAAATAAATAAATAAATAATAAATAGACTTGAAATATCTATCGGTAGGAATTGTTATATGCAAAATTTAATGAATTTACAATATATTTTGGTCTCGTCTATCGATTCCAGGTGCCAACTTCAATTTTGTGGAAAAAGGCGATTATCTCCCTTTAGCACAATTTCGAGAAAGGGCATCGCTGATCGGAGAAAATAAAATAAAAAGTAACAATCAGAATGATTTGTTTCCGTATATCATTAAATACTATAAGTGAGTGTTACATCGGAGAAATTCGTCAGGTCCACCCTCCATTCCTTCCACGTTGGCAACACACACGACCCTAGGTTTTATTAATTCCATTAACCCACAATATAATTTCATTAATTTATATCGCAAGGACACCACATCCGATACTGGACTTTGGAATGTTACGTGCTTCCCGACTGGCACCTTTCATCACTTGGGGACCAAAGGTGCCATAGGGGGCTGTCAGACCGTCACCATCACCACTCGTGTTACCAGGCTGACACCATCACCACTCGTGTTACCAGGCTGACACCATCACCACTCGTGTTACTAGGCTGACACCATCACCACTCGTGTTACTAGGCTGACACCATCACCACTCGTGTTACCAGGCTGACACCATCACCACTCGTGTTACCAGGCTGACACCATCACCACTCGTGTTACTAGGCTGACACCATCACCACTCGTGTTACCAGGCTGACACCATCACCACTCGTGTTACCAGGCTGACACCATCACCACTCGTGTTACCAGGCTGACACCATCACCACTCGTGTTACCAGGCTGACACCATCACCACTCGTGTTACCAGGCTGACACCATCACCACTCGTGTTACCAGGCTGACACCATCACCACTCGTGTTACCAGGCTGACACCATCACCACTCGTGTTACTAGGCTGACACCATCACCACTCGTGTTACCAGGCTGACACCATCACCACTCGTGTTACCAGGCTGACACCATCACCACTCGTGTTACCAGGCTGACACCATCACCACTCGTGTTACCAGGCTGACACCATCACCACTCGTGTTACCAGGCTGACACCATCACCACTCGTGTTACCAGGCTGACACCATCACCACTCGTGTTACCAGGCTGACACCATCACCACTCGTGTTACCAGGCTGACACCATCACCACTCGTGTTACCAGGCTGACACCATCACCACTCGTGTTACCAGGCTGACACCATCACCACTCGTGTTACCAGGCTGACACCATCACCACTCGTGTTACCAGGCTGACACCATCACCACTCGTGTTACTAGGCTGACACCATCACCACTCGTGTTACCAGGCTGACACCATCACCACTCGTGCGGCCGGACCATCACCACTCCACTCAGGTTACTGCAGGATGGCTCCCCAGAGCAGCATCACGGTTTGCCTTGTCTGCACAACCTGACGATCGAGATCAGTGGCTGGCGTCTCTCCGATACTGCTTGTGTCGTTAGCAGAGTTTGTCACGGGCTGGACCGGCCCTATGGGCCATGGGCTGGGCCTGGGCCTGGGCTGGGCCTGGGCTGGGCCTGGGCTGGGCCTGGGCTGGGCCTGGTCTGGGCCTCAACTTTAAGGAAATCATCGGGCTCTGGACGGGCCTGGGCTGATAATGTTGAAGCTCAGGTCAGAGCTGAAAAAATATTTCAACCAGCAGTTCACTTCCACAGCAACACACTGTTGCTGTGGCTGTGGCTTTTTGTTTGTTTTTGGTTAGCATAGTTGGTTCATTGTTTCACGTGTATAGTATACAAGTAAATATGCTAGGATAGTGATTGCAAATTTTGTGAAAATATTTATATGCTTGATCTGAACGGGCCGGACTGGGCCTGGGCCTCAATATTATAAATTTGACCGGGCCTGGTCCGGGCCTGGGCTTGGTGTTCACGGGCCCGGGCCGGGCCGTGCTGGGGGTTGGTGGGCCCGTGACGAACACTGGTCGTTAGGCTTGGTTTTCCCTATCACGACTGGTGTGACCAGTCAGGGAACTCTATTTACATTGCTAGCAGTTTCTGTTTCAGCGGAGGCGGGTGAAGGGGTCGGTCGGGTGGGGAGGGAAGGAAGAGAAGGCGGCTTAATCACCGCTCGGGTGGCTCGGCGGGCAGTCCGTGCCTCCCTCTGGGAAGTTCCATCCTCGGCGGGCTGGCCGGAGGGCGCTAGCGGTGCGTTCTCCACCACCTCTCCACTTCATCTCCCCAAACACTCCGGCTCCGCGCCCGGAGTGGCCAGGAGTGGCTGCCCTGACTCGGCACTTCGCTCTGCAGTCCCGGTGCTCTCCGAATACGCGTCACCACCGGCGACCAAACGGGTGCAGAGCTCCCGTCCAGATTGTGGCGCAGTGTCCTCTTATAGTTGACAACCATCAAATAAATTCAGAAGCCTAATGACAGAGCGGTTGCGAACTCTTGCATTATTCTTACTTCTTTTCTCTCCTCTCCCCAGACGGTAAGATGTATATCAATCTACTTCCTGCAAAGATCTGACATCGCCAAGCCACACGCGACAACACCTGACGAACTTCACTGGCTTCCAACGGTCCCCATTCCGATCCAGCCTCCCTGTTATTCTGGAAACGCGCTGACCCACTGCCGGGCTAACGAGAGCGTAGCCTCAGTGCCCGTCGGCGATGTTTTCTCTCCAGTCGATAGGTTCAGCTGATCGGTCCACACATCCTACAGTTACTATGCGTGGCCGGGCGCCCGGGCTCCTCGCCCCTCTGTTCCGTTAGACCCGGTCAGAGTCCCCGAACACCTGTATCAAGAGACGTGGAACTCGGTCAGGTTCCAGGTATCGGAGAGGGATCCATATACCCCGCCTCGCCTGCCTCGCCAGCGCACACAGTGCCGATTGAATCATGGGCAAGACATGCGCGGTGACAGCCACAGTCAGATGTTCGACTCAGCACCGACTGATCGCAGTCATGGCGGCTTTCATTTATTGTAAAGTGGACTTCCCAGTCAGCTGCCTGCAGGCGACAGGCAAGACACAGAGAGTTTGAATTATGTCGGCTTATATATATGCATCTGGATGCCCATAATGCATGGTTCAGCACACCCACCGAAATGTCCAACATCGGGTGATAAGCTCGCGGCGACAGCCGCTGCATAATTCAATTCCAACAGGCGACAGCCGTTGTGTAATTCAATTCCAACAGGCGATAGCTGTCGTGGTATCGGATACCTACTGCAGCCGACACTGCAGCTCTCCTAACATCTGATGTAAATGGTAACCATAGTAGTCACTCTGAGTCAGCGAACACCGGACGGCTCATCTATCATATTTTAATTTTCACAACGTCAGATCATTTGCAACAAAAAGCTGGCTTATTAAGAACACAATAACAAAACTGACACTACATATACAGGTGCACTTCGAGATATACATCATGGTATAGCCACATGCTGACTTCTCCCTGTTTGACTCATCTCCTGCAGGAGATGAGTCAAACAGGGAGAATGGCTGAGGTCAGCAGTACACGTACTGCTGAGCCTGACCTCAGCCATAGGCATTACCGGATGGTCTCTCTCCACGTCTGGAAATAGCCCACGGGAAAGCGCCAATTCATGCGTTTCAGTTTCATTTCAGCTTGATGGAGGAGCGCTGGGTGCCGACAGTTGACAGACTGAACGGCGGAGACGCCGTGCCGACGTCAGAGATCGGCAGAAATGTGATCGGCAGAAAATGAGCCACGCCCGTCCAGGCGGCCCTATTTCACCACATAATAGAAGTTCACCACATAATTTCACACACACCTTTCACCACACCTTTCACCACATAATTTCACCACACAGAAGAGGCGCCATATAATCGGTGAAAGTCGCCAGCGACAGCAGATGGGATGAGAGAGGAAATGCCTCCGGTCGGACATTTTTATGTATTATTTTGTATTCATTTAGACCGAAGCTTTTCACTGGATGGATTTCTGGGATCAGCGATCTTCGCTAAGTATTAAGCAATGCTTGTTACGTGCACCTTAACCCGTTCCATCCGATCGCGTAATTTGTGTTCACCGGCAGAAGTTGGGGCCGAAAGCCTTTCGAGTCACAAAGTTTTGACACGATCTTCCCCGTTCAACGACATTATCCGATCGCGCCCCGCGCCCGTATGATATTGTGATGAATAGTGGATGTATGCTGAAACCAAATATATGTTACTTCAGTCGCACAATATTATACAAGGAAAGAGGGTCACTGAAAACTTAGTACGGTAGCCTTGTTTTGTTGAGAACTCTCAAGGGGCTCTCAGATACAATACGGAACCTGAAGTCAACATCCATACTCATAAACTTCAGGAAAGCAAACACATGTGTATAATTTAATATTGTATCCAATGGTGCTGATAAAGTATTTTATGACGAAACGCGTCCACCTATGTGTTTGCTTTCCTGTTTCATATGCCATAATTGTCTGGAGAAACGACATAATTGACACAATTGTCATAATTGTCTGGAGAAACGGGCCCGTATCAAGAATATGCGAGGACCGGGCCCTGTTGTTACCGGGCCCTCGTCCTGACCCCTGACCGGGCCCCATGCCACGCCTTTGCCAGCACCGGGGCCCTGTCTTGATCGGGCCCCTACCAGGAACGGGCCCCTACCAGTAACGGGCCCGAATCAAGCATTTGCAAGGAGCGGGCCCTCGTCCTGACCGGGCCCCATATCACGCCTGTGCTAGCACCGATCCCCTGCCTCGATCGGGCCCCTACCAGGAACAGGCCCGTATCAATAATTTGCAAGGACCGGGCCGCTGTGACCGGGCCCTCGACCTGACCAGGCCCCATATCACGCCTTTGCCAGCACCGGGCCCCTGCCTCGATCAGACCTGACCAAGACCGGGTCCCCGCCAGGTATGAACCAGAATACAGGTCCTTTTGATGCGGGCCCCCTCACAAATTTCGGGGGGGGGGGGGGGGTCAGCTGACCTCTTTGACCCCCCCCCCCCTGCGTGCGCCACTGCATGTGTATGTGCGCGGAGGTTGTCATAACGGGTTAACACTATTTATCCGTCTGGGCACGGTGAACAATGCTCGGAGTGTTTGTTCTTCATGTTTGGAGAGAGCTGTCTGATAACCCTCTTGAGCTGACCTAACCATTTCAGTGACTGCGGAAAATACGCCGGACGGCTCCCTTCACATTCGGGCATATTAAGTAGGCAGTGCGTGGGACAAATGCTAGTGTGATGGCTGGGTGGAGGCCTGTGCCCGGTCCTCCGTGAAAAAATGTATGCGTAAAAGTGCAATGTGAAAGTTATTCAGTATTCAGTATGCATTATTCAGATAGACATTCAGACATTCAGCATTCAGACAGGATTCAGTTCACGAACTGCTGAAACACGTTAGTTCGATTAGCTTCGAAAGCACGATACTTCGATGGCTTAGGTAAACCGCCTACAATTCCGTTTTTGTTTCACGTCATTGCGTTTCTTTGCCTCATCATACCATGCTGACGCAAAGCAGCATGTTTCATCTGAAATAAGTGATGGAACATTTAACATCAACCCGGGAATACAATTGGGACAAAGTTAATCAGATACACTAGAGGATCGGATACCGTTAACCCATTGCAATTTCTCGGGTGAAAACTTGACCGGCTGACCCATTGACCCATTAAGCTATCGACACATCGACCCTTTCACCCGCTGAGCCGGCGACCTGTTTACACATTTCTGTTTTTCGGATAATCAATCGGAAGCGGATTAAAGGAAATAGTTCACCTTTGATTTTTTTCCCAAACACGATTTAATTATATTTGTACTACAATTTATTTTTATATTGTCAAAAATGGCCTTATATCGCGCCCATTCAGGACAGAAGGCCGTAAATCATTATTGTTTATGAAAACTATATGCATACTCTCTGAGTCAGAGTCCTGACGTCACGCGAATTAAAAAAAATGGTTCAGCCAATCAGATTCGAAAGTAGTCGCGTAAGGATAGACTCGCATTGGAGATGTGCCAACCGGCGGCCGGCGGTTCGCTTGCCAGCACCAGCTGCAAGCTGATTGGCTGATGGTATAGCCTCTGCCCGGTCTAGATCCAGCACAAATTCTTTCGTCAGCACCATATTCCTTCGCCAAAAAATCGAATATATTCGGCTGGGGAGTCTTTTCAGTCAAGAAAACTTGCAGACAGGGGGTTTCCCAACACGGGCTACAAAAATGCTATCTCAGTTTAAAACTAATGTTGAAGGTGAACTATTTCCTTTAACCCTCGCCCGGGTATGGGGGGTGGGGGGGGGGGGGGGGGGCTGGATGCCACCCCCTTGGTTTTTCTGGAATAACTCGCGTAGTTTCTAACCGATTTCGATGCAACATGATTTTTTTGCAACATGATTTCGATGATTTCGATCCAACCGATTTCGATGTTTCGATTACAATTCAGTACCCTACTTTTGAAAACAAAATCCCACATACTCTGAAAATGTTGAATTTCTAACTCATATGACCTGTTTCTCAAGGTAATGTCAGGCGCAACTGGCGTCCCGCAGTATCGATTCTTGTAACTTGTGCAGTTTTCGAGCGTTTGTTGTTCAGGAGCATATGCACAGGTGTTTCCAGGTGACAGTTGTGGTTTCCACTGAGATTGTGACCTCGATTGACCTTTTCAGAGGTCAACTGAGGTCATTGACCTCCGATGACCTCAGATGACTTTTTTGGGTTTCTGACGGTTTCTAGGACATTTTGTTACGCTGATTTCAAATTTGGGATCCATTTTACATAATTATATGTTCCACTAGGGTCAGCGCTTCCACAGGTCAACCGAGGTCACTGACCTCAGATGACCTGACATGACCTTTTTGGAATTTAGCAGTTTTAGGACATTGTGTGACGCTGATTACGAATTTGGCACCCATTAAGCATTGTGATATGCTCATTACGATTTTAGCTCGATAAAATTCAATTTATACGCATTTACAATTTTGATGACTTTTGGGTCATTGACATGACCTCAGAGGTCACCTAATAACCTAAGACCTTAACATCGGGTATCATCGGCTTCCTCTCGTCACAAGCAACACACTCGTCTTTTCCGCTAAGCTCTAGCTCAATTAGGGGCGAAACGCTAAGGGGGGGGGGGGGGGGGAGGGGGGTCGTACCACCCCCTACCCGATCACGTAGTGATTTTGCCCTACCCGGGCGAGGGTTAAAGGGAATGTTTCACCTTTGTATTGGTTTTGAACTGAGATAGCCATTATCTTTGGCCGTTATTGAAATGTCGAAAATACTAAGGTCATTTCCCCACAACTTAACCGTTTTTAAGCAATTTAATTTATAAGTTGCAGAATGGGGTCCAGGCTAGTGCCGCCGCTGATTGGCTGACAGCCACATTTTCAACCAATCCCACTTTGTCAGCCAATCAGCGGCGGTCTATAGCTCAATAATGACGTCATCATCCCAAATTTAAAAACTTAATGTGTATAAAGTTAAGTGACTTTTCGAGAGAAAAAAATATCACCATCGTTTTCAGCAGCACTTACTTCATATTTTCGACTACAACCAGCGTATATATGACAACTTTCAGAAAGGTGAAACATTCCCTTTAATGCTGGTCCCTTGAAAATGAGGTGCCCTGTTAAAATGCTCATTCGCATTGACATGGATGTAGGAACGTCACGAGAAGTGTGTGTGAGTGTGTGTGTGTGGGGGGGGGGGGGGCAGTGAAACCTTGATCTTGTCTTGGAGAAACCGAACCCCCTGTGCAATATTTCTTTGCAGATTTGGGCTCCTCTCGCTTTGGCAAACCGTTTACCACCTAAAACTTGCCTTACTAAGCAAAGGAAAATATTTTAGCAAAACATTTTTGCCAATAAGTGGGGGCATGCCCCCCCCCCCTGTTCCTACGCCTATATGCGCATTGTCCATGTTATGTTCTCGCTCAACTCATTCGGTATAGCTCATTTTGCTTATTTCTCAGCTCATTCGGTACATAAATAATCACCAACTCTTATGCAAGCTCCATAAAATTGGGAGTCAGCATTTGACGGCTGAACTTGTGATGGGCGAGAATACAATGCAATGTGTGTCTACCCATGCAAATCGTTCGGAAAGCAAGCCGGAGCCTCCTTGAGCGAATAACATCAGGTGACTCGGCTGACATCATGGGGTTCTTTATATTCTAAGGGAGTTCCCCTCCTAATCTAATTAAGGAATCGGTAGCTACACTCCAACCGCTAGTAACCGCAGTCCATCGTGTCCCCGCCTCCAGTGTTATATTGACCTTAACCCTCGCCCTACGGTAACCTTTTTTCACCTTCGCCCTACGGGGGGGGGGCTGACAGGTCCCCTGTTAACTTCCAAACCAAGCAACTTAGAGCAATGCGGTAAGAACCAGCATGTTGCCTGTCATGAGAGGAATCTAATAGTAATGCGATTTTTAGGTTTCAGATCAACGGGTGACTTTCCAGGTCAAGTCAATGACCTCGGATTTTTCACGTCCAGAACAGCGATTTTGCTCTTCAGAAAACCTTAAAATTAGAAATTGATAAATGTAAATCAAAAGGCATGTTCCTAGACCAGTTTTGGCTCAGAAATACAAAAAGGTAATTATTTGTTCGTATTTTGTTAAAAAATGTAAACAAAAAAGTTATTAAAAAAATGACGTCATCAGTTTCTTACACTTAGAGAGTCATCACTCAGTCAAAAATGAGATATTTGCTTTGAAATTTGGTATGGGTATTGTCCATACTCAGTTCTCTCACATATGTTCCGGTTTTTCTAATATCTTTGCAAATTTTGATTTTGTGGGGATTAAAAAAAAAACAAGTTTAAGAAGAAAAAAATTAGGGGTCAAAACTCAAAATTTTAAAAATCCGAGATTGCCATTTTAAAGAGAATGCCATTTTGTATCTTGGTAAATTGCGTTTGTAATTTGCTTTAAAACTCTGTTTTCTACGTTTTTCAATTTTTTTTTTACCAACATGACGTCATCAAAACATGATTATCTCCCAAACTACTTAACTAATTTCAATTAAATTTTTAAGGCCTACGTATAATTGTTTGTAAACTCAGCTACCAAAAAATGTCAGCAAGATGCACCCCATGTGTAAAAAGTTATTCAAGATAAACCTCAGGGGAGGGGGGCTGTCAGGCCCCCCGCCCCGTAGGGCGAGGGTTAAGAGCGTCGGCACACCGTGTCACCGTGACCAAGAGCGTCGTCACACCGCGTCATGATGACTGCACTATCTGTAGCGACTGTGGTCAGTGTGTTTAGCCGAGCTCCTGACCGGCCAGATAACTCAGTGGCCCGACACCCACCTGAGGCAGACAGCTGGCGGCCGCCACACACAGCACGAGGACCGCGGCACTGGAGACCCTCATGGCAGCGAGCACAGGGACCGACTGACACACGTGTGGTGCGCCCAGCAGCTCCTCAGCGCCGCCGCCGCCGCCGCCGCCAGCCCTCGCCGCCGCCGCCGCCAGTCCCCGCCGCCCCCGCCGCGCCGCCCAGAGCCGCCCAGAGCCGCCAGCCTCCGCCGCCGCCGCCGCCGTCACCGCCGAGACGCGTGGATCAGACCCAGTTTGACTGTGCCTGCGGTATCCTGGACATGCCTCCAGAGCTTGACACTCACCACTGTCACCAGGCGAGAGGACGGAGGCTGATCTGTGCACCATGCAAAGGGCCGATGGTGGCCTGCAGCCATGACTGAAGCAGAGGGCTGTGGTATTGGATGCTGGTTTGTGTACCCTAGAAAGGGGCTGGTGATAACTAACGAAAGCTAAGGAATACTAAGATGACTGTAGTCCCTACAGTATCAAGCTGTAGACCACCGCTAGACGCCAATTGAACTCACCTTTTCGCTTGCAGCAAATGTTTAAAGCTGGAGCAGCACTGCTTGAATGTTGTATGTCATTTCTGTTTGATAGCTGACGGAACTTTGATAAAATGGCGAGAAAATATGAATTTATCTTCAATATAACACAACAGATTTCAACTGGTTTTCGTGGGCCGTCGGCATGAAAGTCATGCCTTCAGAATGCCGTGTGCGAAGAGACGATTTGAGTTTTGAGTTAAAAAAGGAAGGACACGGACCAATTGTTTACCGATTGTATTGGAATGCAATTCGTGTTGCACCCTTTTAATGAATACACTATACCTTAACCCTCGCCCTTCGAGGGGGGGGGGGTCCTAAAACGAACCCCCTGAGGTATTTCTTGAATAACTTTTTACACATGCGGCGCATCTTGCATAAAATTTTCAGTAGCTGGCTTTACAACTGTTATACGTATCCTACAAGAGCTCCGTTACGTTCCGAAAATGGGGGGGGGGGGGGAGGGACAGAGGCACTCTGAAGTCGATTATTTCCATGCAACGCCCATAGGCGTAATGTTAAAAAAAAAATTGGGGGGGGGGGGGGGGAGGTGGGGGGGGGGGGGTCGTCCCCTCCGTTCCCCCTGTTGGCGGAGCCCCTAGTATCCTATAACAATTTGAAGTGTATATGACTTTTAGATCGTGGCCTATGACCTTTTCGTCAAGGTCATGTCAGAACCCAAGGGGTCGTTGACCTGACCCGAAAGGTCACCAGTTAACCTAGATGCTCAAAATGGGATGCCTTTAGATTTTCCTTATGACAGACATAACGCTACTTTTTACATACAGTGTCTCTCTCTATCTCTCTCCGTTCAGAAGTCATACTAAGCGCACTGTACAATCGCTATTTTTGGGACGTGGTCGATCTTAGGTCATTCACTTGACCTGGAAGGTCACACCGTTGACCTGAACTGTTACCCGTACTGTTAGATTCCTCTCATGACAGGCAACATGCTGGTTCTTACTGCATTGCTCTATGTTGCTTGGTTTGGAAGTTAACAGGGGGCAGGGGCGGATCCAGCCGCTCACTTTGGGGAGGGGGGGGAATTTGTTGGCCTTCAGCAGGCACGTAGTTAGGATTTTTCTCAATGTTGTTGACCGGGGGGGGGGGGGATAGATAGGGAGGGTCGTCAGAGAATCTCATTTTATCTAGTGTAAATTTGTTTTGCTCGTGAGAGGGGGGGGGGGGGGGGGGGGGGGGGGGGGGGGGGGACATGGCCCTGTGCCCCCCCCCCCCTTGACTACGTGGCCTTCAGATACCCAAATTTCGTTGCAGACTCATAATTCAAAACAAACATAGTTTGAACAGCATGACAGCATGACGTCGAGAGCCGATAACTGATAAGCACCTGTTTTGGAGACTGTACCGCACAAACGGTAGGATGTAAAAAAATATCTCCTAAGCATATCTAAAATACTTTATCGACCTGAAATATGCTGACGCAAGTTATAAAGATGATATTAAACGGACATCGAAATTAAAGTGACATTTCTTCACCCAAAGGTAGGAATGAGCCTGCTTCAAACGATGACTTTTGGCGTCTCCGTTATCGTTTTGACACAGCTCTCCGTGCACAGACGAGCGGCAAATGTGCGGAACGCTAGCCTGTTGTTTACCGGGTCAGGCTTGTAACCTAATTTCACTTATGTTACATAGGAATAGGATCATAAGACGACCAAATGAACCGTGCGCACAAATCTGGATAACCACGTGGTATAACATATCACCTCCAGAATATACGATTATACATTTAGCGTTCGTACGATCCTTTTCCTTTTTTATAAAATAATTGACGACCCTTGGTCGACCCATGGCGACCAAGTGCACTTGGTCGCCATTTCTTATGGAGCGCCAGCGAACACATTGGTCATATTAGCGCCCAGGGGCCATAGCTCTACCGGGGTTCGAAACCCGGGCTACCCGTCCTCACGTGAGAGCCAGACGTCTTGACCACTCAGCTATTACGCCCCTTAGCGTTCGTACGATAATTGAAAGTGTTTAGTCACTCAATTATCAAAATACGACGGACTTGTAACACATACACGGAGCTACGCTACCATCACGAATATGAACCTCTCCGCGATCTGGATGTCACTTACTGAATACTGCCACGTCGTCACCAAGAGTCGTAAGTGATTCAGATGCTTGACAGTGAAAACGATGATCATTAGAACGTTAACACTCAAAACGGAATATCTCACTGGACATATAAGCTAGGAATATCTTTATGAAAATACGAAATACAACCAGAGCTAAAACGTTATCTTCAGGTAAAGTATATATATGACTGTATTTGTGTAAAATATTCATAGAAACATTTGGCATGAAACTCTTCGTAGCCACAACTGGTCTCACTGTCCCGGCTGGATGTGCTAAAAATGGCGAATGTGAATGAGTTTGAGGTTCCAATTTCACTCTTTCCATATGTTTGGTGACGTGGGCGTTAATCGGTAAAGCCCACAAACAAGATGCATGCTGATCCAGTGGCAGCTTGGCAGCTGACAAGGATGTGATAGGATCGTCTCAAGCAAAATGTGGAAAAACGAGAAAGTGCACATTTCCACATCAATTTATAACATTCGTGCATGCTGGTAGGGTACATACTACATACCCAGGACGACTTGGGATGAGAGGACGGAGCAGGTTGAAGGGCGTGGGTCACAACATATCAGAGCAGGCTGCAGCTGCTCTGTGCCACGGCCGGCGGTCATGTACGTGTCCGCATGCTGTGGAGACTGGAGAACCAAAACGCGGTACGAATGAGGCTATCAAAAATTCATCTTTGGAGACGGCTCGTCAGCGACCGCTTGAATATCCTACTTGAGTACTGACAATGGTAAGACAAAACATTCTTGCGGAGTTGTGGGTTGTTATGATTGTGTACGCCACAACGTGCTCGTACTGAAAGGAAATCGCTATATATGGAAAGGATGGGAGGACAAGACAATGTCAGATAGCAATCCACGCCATAAGAAATGCAGTAAATCCATACCTGCGTACTGGCATTTGATGAAAAATATAACGACAGTGACAACAGAGGTGTAGCAATGGTGCGTAGGCTCGCAATCCGAATACATTGCCAGTATTGGGATATTTCAGCCTGCAGCGAGTAGAGTAAATGCCAGCGTTGATAACAGCGAAACGTTACCAATTGCAACTCGGTACACTACATCTCTTGAATGGTGCAGCACGTAGTCTTGACCATATTTTTCAAGATTTCCTGTATCTCTACTGACCATGTACCGACAACAGTTGGACGGATACATCAGTCAGGGATTGTCACAAAGCATCGCAAATATTAACATCTTTCCGAAGCATAACGTTTAACAGACCTATTACAGTCGTTCGGCTTTACTTCGCTATTAATTATTTACAACAACAAAAATTGTATGTGCAATTTTTTTCTTAATTTTTTTTTTACAGCAAATTGTAGTTGCTAAAAACAGCCAAAATGCATTTTGGAAAGATACAAATGACAACTTTTACTCCAACTTGGGGGGGGGGGGGGGGGGAGCAAAAACATACCTTTGCCCCCCAACTTTTCATTGGGGGGGGGGGGCAATTGCCCATTCCCCCCCCCCCCTGGATCCGCCTCTGGAGGGGGGATCCCCGTAGGGCGAAGGCGAGAAAAGGGTAGGGCGAGGGTTAAAGGGAAATATTGACCTTTTCCCACCAAAATGGAGTTATCACTTTAAATCGACAGACGAGACCAAACTATATTGTAAATTGATCACATTTTGCATATAAACATTCCTACCGAAATATATTTCAAGTTAAAGTTGATAAGCGTTCCACGCTTTTAACGACCGGTATACTCTCAAGTACTTGGTAACGAATTTCGGTCCCCACCAAAATCCGGTATTGCTTTTTGACGAAATGGTATGGAAAATATGTCTTGCACTTTGTCTATTATGATTGTGCCCTACTATCCTTAACAATCAACACACATTGAATACAAGGGTATCCAAATTAGCAGTTAACTTATGCACCCAACGACGGCCTAGTTAGTGGTTGCGACCCTCAATTTTAGACAAAATTGCCATAATGGTTAATTTATTTTCAACATTAGGAGTTTTGTATAGTTTTGTCTCTGGCTGTATATAATACAATGCTTTAGCTCATCAATACAAAAATAAATAAAAAATCGAAAAAGTGGCAATGAAATCGGAAGTTCATTTATGCACCCAAGGGCGACCTATTTAGTGTCGGCGATTTGTTTCAGGGACATTGTCACAGTTCTTTCAAAGGAAAGAAAAGCGCCAGATATGTCACGCCAGATATAGAGAAGGATCATACCGTTTGTCACCATATATAAGTAGGCACATATATTTACATTTCCTAAATTTTAATTATCGAAATAAACAAAGTTGTTATTTCACTTTAAAAGTGAAATAAAATAAAAATTGAGACGCGATCAATTTGATACCATACATGTGCCATAAGATAATCCAGAAAAATAAATCAAAAGGTCAATATTTCCCTCCTTCAGGGTGGGTACCTTCATTTCCTAAGTTCGTATTTTCAAAGGTAACAAATATTCGCTTTGTATAGAGGTTTTGCTTGACATTGCAAGAGTCTAAGTATACGCTCGATCATGCCTCGATCTTTATTTTCGCGCAGTGAAACTGAAATGGGCTGAAGTGGGCATTCAAGGGAAAATAGGGATGTACGTCGACGCGCGCTGCTCCTTAACCCGACAACACATAATTAAAAAGACACTTAAATTGTATTAAGACACTCAGGAGACTCTCCAAAGGGCTCTTGCTCCCACGTCAATGTACAAGCAAGCAAGCATACAGACAATCAAAACCCATCGCAGTGAGCACATCACCCAATCCCCCATCACCCATCACCCATCACCCATTGGCGGATCCAGCCTCTCTCCGTGGTTGGGGGGGGGGGGGGGGGGGATCTTTTTATGGCAAGAAGGTACCCCCATTTTTTTTCTCCGCGGATTTGGGCCGGTCACCTTATTTTGGTATTCGAGCTTAATAAATCAACTTTTCAACAATTTTTTTTTGACTTTTTCCCGATTTTATTCATTTTTATTTTTGGGGAATAAGAACACAACATGTCGAAAATCCGAGATGGCCATTTTAAAGAGAATGTCATTTCCTTTCTTTTGATGTTTTGTATTTGCAATTTGCTTCAACACTCTATTTTCTACGATTGTTCAAACATTTATCGTTTTCCTACTAAAAATGGCATGACATGGTGTCATTAAAACGTCATTATCCCCCCAAAATATTACATTAATTTCATTGGAATTTAGTGAGAAGACGTAGAATTGATGCAGCATAAGGTACTGGAAGTTTGATGTTGATATCTATCATAGTTTTCAAGTTATTGAGAAAATCCGGGTGGGGGGGGGGGGGGCACATTCTCCCCCCTCCCAGCGGGGCGCGGGTAAGTTTCACCGGGGAGGTGCGCTGCTTTGTCTATCATTGAAAGAAAGGGATACATACTACAAACTTCAAATTCAATCACTCGAAACAAAACTTCTGTTGTTATTAAGTTTTCTCCTAAGATCATTGTTTTTCACTTTCAGTGCAGGGAACGCGCAAGGGCATACTTGTATTGAATGTCCCTCCCAGATTCCTGTTGGGGGGGGGGGGGGGGGGCATTTGCCCCTGATGCCCCCCCCCCCCTCTGGATCCGCCAGTGCCAGCAATTACCGCCAAGGAGAGCCTCTGCCAGACACTTAATGGAATTCATTTCCCCAATTTTCCAAATTTGTATAAGCAATTGTAAAAATTGTGTCATGCCGCGAAGCGGTGCGAAATTTGCCGGTTTTTGACTGTGGATAGCTGGATTTTGACTGCTGCAAAGGCAATTTTTACGATTTTACGATAAATTGGGAACGCGGGGGGGGGGGGGGGGGGGGGAGGGCACACTTGTATTGAATGCCCCCCCCCCCCATATTCCTGCGGGGGGGGGGGGGGGGGCATTTGCCCATAATGCGTCCCCCCTTGTATCCGCCAGTGCCATCACCCATCACCCCTCACCCATCACCCATCACCCATCACCCATCACCCATCACCCATCACCCATCACCCATCACCCATCACCCATCACCCATCACCCATCACCCATCACCCATCACCCATCACCCATCACCCATCACCCATCACCCATCACCCATCACCCATCACCCATCACCCATCACCCATCACCCATCACCCATCACCCATCACCCATCACCCATCACCCATCACCCATCACCCATCACCCATCACCCATCACCCATCACCCATCACCCATCACCCATCACCCATCACCCATCACCCATCACCCATCACCCATCACCAATCACCCTTCACCCATCAACCACCCCATCACCCTATCAAGTCACCTGCTATTTGCTACAGCGGACAGGATTACGTTTGTCTCTCGCTTGAACACGGCCTTACTACTCCTAAATGCAGACGGCAAGCGGTTCCAAGTTGCGACAGCGCGGTGTGGGAACGACATCTTAGTGGCCTGTAGGCGACATTTTGACGCGTGCAGCACGAACTCGTCAGCTGTCGCACGAGTCTGTCGTCGCGATACCTGGTACCTGGAGAAATACGACACTTATATGAGATGAACGTTTTGTGTGCACATTTTCAGTCATTCATCCAGTACATCAAGTAGTTGTGAAGAAATACGCCTATCAAAGCCATGGCTACGGTCGGTTCCGGTCGCTCATAGGTAGATCCCCCTCCTCCCCCCCCCCCCCCCCCCCCCCAGCTGACAGGAGACATCGCGTGAGCTTCGCACTTGTTGAGGAATTAGCGATAGTCTATAGTGGGTGCGTACTCGGCGGTGAAAGCACGCGGCGTAACATAGAGCGTGCATTGTGGTAGCAATTAAAATTATGCTTCCAATAAGCTATCAGTGGTTTTTGTTCTCTTCAAGTTTTTGCTGTATGAGATACTGTATGAGGTGAATGGGATAATTGCGTGGATTATGAGCATGCACGTCTTCATAGGGCATCTCATGTTTAAGGTGTCCGCATAAACCCGTTTCTGAATTATCTCCCGAAAAAATATCCATGGCTGAAAGGGACTATCCCACCTTAACATTATATTTGAGTTGATATAGCCATTTTGATGGCTTGTCATTGAAATAAAGTATGGTAGCAGTTAGAACAACCACAATGATCTAATCAAAAAGATATTCGAGTTTGATTTTGACATCTGTAAAAAATAAGACCCATGTGTATTTGAATAGGGCCTCTAAACCGACATCGTCGTCTCTCTTTACCCAACTGGTAATGATAGTCGACTTGTTTTAAGGTCAGCCTTGGAATATTTACGTCTTTCATTTGGGGAATAATTTATTCCATCACTAGTTTTTCGAACCTTTGTACCAAAAAATACTCACTTTGTACTACTCTGGAATTTGTACCAAAACTACTCACCTAGTACCAAACTTCACTCAGTCTATACCTTTTTCTGCCAAATACCTAGTTCATGTGGTTGCCAGATGCAGACGCTCAGTTTTAACCAATATGTGCTCAATTTGTACCTTTTACGCTACTCTGACTCCCGAACCCTTGTCTTAACGTGTCTGACCCAGACTTGTCAATGATTCAATGTGAATCGACTACTTTTGATTGAATCATTCTTATTTCAAATGAATGACTCATGAATCGATTCACCTCATGCGCAAACCTGTTGTGAGTCACTGATTGAATCATTCATACAGAGCAAATAGGCTGATTGAATCATTCATTGCTCAAAGAATCATTCTTTTTTGGTCGAACAGTCCACAAAATATGCTGTCCACAAAATATGCCAGCGGCCCAGCATTCATCTGTGCCCTGTGGACAAACCAGGCACTTAATGGCCAATTATATGAGCTCTGTGTCCTGAGCTGTAGCCTGTAATTCATCTATGCGTAAAGAAAGCGAGGCTTTGTGTCCAACTCCAGTGGGCACAAAGCCACTGTTCAATCAGCCCTAACTAGGTGAATACCTTGGAACTGGTAGGGTTAGGGGTAGGTACCTAAATACTTAGAAAAGGTAACTAACTCAAACTTTGGTTCATAAACCACACAGTACACGCACACCTTTTCCACACGAAAAATTATCAAAAGGTACCCACCTTTTCCTAATTTCCAGGCTATACCATATCAAAAACTAAATCATAAACAAACATTTGCATGACCTCCGCATGTCCCAAATATCACTGTCGCATCGGCGCCGCTTTATTCCTCATCATGCTTTATACAAAATAATACCTAATGCAAAATCAAAATAAATGTTCTATTCACTTAAAAAGTGAAACGTAAAGTCATTAATGCTTTTGGAACTTGGAATTTGCAATTATAATAAATATTATAATATCATTTTATAATCAAAATAAACAACATGCGTGTCCAATTGGCTCACATTCACATTCACATTAGGAAATACATTCGCGGACTATTTGGATTGGCTTCAAAATTGGTACACAGATAAATCACGACCTAGTGATCATTCTGGTAAAATCTTAGGGTCGCACATTTAAAATCAAAGGAGTTAGAGTAGGTCAGATAGGTTTAAGGTCAAACAGCAGACTATTCTGATTTGCATGAAAATTAGCACACTGGTAGTACCTAACCTCCTTATCACGCTCATGAAATCTTAGAGTTGCACATTTAAAATCAAAGGATTTAGAGCAGGTCATATGTTTAAGGTCAAACAGCAGACTATTCTGATGTGCATGAAAATTGGCACACAGGTAGAGCATGACCTCCCTATCACGCTCATAAAATCTTAGAGTCGCACATTCAAAATCAAAGGAGTTAGACAAAGGAGTCGACACTTCCCTTTAATGTTGAGTGATTGAATCAAGATTGAATCATTCATTATGGTAATGTTGAGTGATTGAATCATGATTGAATCATTCATTATGATAATGTTGAGTGATTGAATCATGATTGAATCATTAATTATGGTAATGTTGAGTGATTGAATCATGATTGAATCATTCATTATGGTCCGTGAATCACTGTGAATCGACTCATGACAAATATAAATCATTGACAAGTCTGGTCTGACCTAAGTTCAGCGTCCAAATTCCCGACTATTTTTGCCAAGCAAAATTTCTTCGTTAATTTCCGAACACGCCTCGAACCCAAAGAGTTATAGAAGTCTCACGGGTCGCCACCGGCTGTCCAATGGCACTAGTCTCCATGGGTGGATAATTGCCCAAATGCCAGGGGGTGCTTTTCATCGGGTGACTGAACCTTTCATTTGTTTTTAGTCAACCATTTACCGGAAAATGAGTAAAATGAGTTAGAAGACTAGTTTATACTCTCTTGGAGCACCGTCTATTCGCATAAGATATGATTTTATAAGGGGTTTACACAGGTTTCTTGTCAATTTGAGGGGGTGCTTTTGGTAGTGAGGGTGCTCAGGGGGTGCTCGCGCACCCCCAAAACCCCTAATTCTCCACCCCTGCTAGTCTCCCACTTGTTGCATTCGCTAGCCGTAGGTACTTCCGTACTCCGGTTCATGAGGGTCGAGTAGTCTTTGTGTTCTGCAACGCAACCGCTCTGCGAATCGTGGGTTCCGTAGCAGTGCAATGCTATTACATTAAGCTGAGCTACTGACGTCCAAAGTCACTAACAACCTAAACTGGTAGTTGACTGCCGTATAGTGGCGGCGGAAGGTAATTTAGGATAGGGGGGGGGGGGCAATAATTATCCAAGTACCGCTCCTTACCGAGGGGCGCCCCTGCCCGTTGCCCCAGTGTGGGCAGCCAAGAGGGGCGCCCAACCTTTGCCAAATCTTTGGGCCGGGGGGGGGGGGGGGGCAACTGTCCCCCTTGCCCCCTCCTTCCGCCGCCCCTGCTGCCGTATGAGAGTGCCCCAAAACCAGAAGTGAACCTGGATTGATGAACAATTAATAAAACGCAATATTCTGAATTACCAAACTTCACTGGATTATACGCACTCTACATACAAATCTTCGGTGACGAATAATTCTGCAGGATTTGCAAAATCTAGCTGTCCACCTATCAACGCACAAAGAGAACAAAGTTCACAAGCTCTTCTTCAGGGGCGGCGGAAGGACGGGAGCAACGGGGGCAGTTGCCCCCCCCCCCCCGATTTGGCAAAGGTCGAGCGCCCCTCCTGGCCGTCCACCGCCCGGCGCCGGGCGCCGCTCATCACTCGTCGCCAGCGCCAGGGTCCACATTGCTCGTCGCCCCTGTTGGGACTGTATAGCGCCCCTTTCCTAGAAGCTCGTCGCCCGTCAGGACTGTGTGGCGCCCCTCTGCTGGAAGCTTGTCGCCCCTGTCAGACTCAGATCGACTCAGGCTTCTTCCCAGACTGAGACCTCTCCACACAAACTCTCGCTTGCAACTCAAACTGTGATATAAAATGTGTCAAATCTGGACCCACCACAATCATCACATTTACCTTCTTTCAACCATTTCTCAGGCTCTTCTTGGGAGTCCAGTACCGTCACCTCCTCCCACACCCTACCCCTGCCCCTGGGTTTACTTGTACTCTGTTCTTCAGACATTGTTTTGGTCAAGACTCATAAATGTAGCTTTGGTTTAGCTTGTGCCAAGCGCTTGTGCAAAAGGAATATGCAAAATGTTGTTATGTCCCTGCAATTTGGCGCGCAATGTTACCAGTTAAAACTTATACTGAAAACTAAGCTAAAAAGTTATATTTGCTACCAGATTTGGATGAAACTATCGATGTATTACAAAGCTAGTAAAATCCGGTACAAACTGAGTATCGTTTGGTACAAGGCTAGTTTAAAGTTCCACAAAAACTCTGATATTTGGTACAAATAACGGAATATTACAGATAGAGTAGAAAGAAGTACAGATGCAGTGAACTTAACCAAAACTGGGCAAACTAGTACAAAGTGAGTAGTTTTTGGTATAGCGTAAATTACATCCCCTTTCATTTCTCGATCCCCGGGTGGTTCGCAATCTAGAGGCTAGCACTATCAGCTAGAGTTGTTGCAGCAGTTGGCCGCCAGGGACCGCTAGTGAGCCAGGGTGTTATGACGTCGCAAGCAAATGGTACCAGTTAAATATTTAACGCTAAATATTTATTTATTTATAAATCAATCAATCAATCAATATATAGTGGTACCATTTGCTTGCGACGTCATATCACCTGGCTCACTACCGGTCCCTGGCGGCCAACTGCTGCAACAACTCCAGCTGATAGTGCTAGCCAATCTTCTGCGCAATATAATTTCTGCGCAATAGATGTCGACAACAAATTGTGCCATACATTTGGCAGCACAAAAGATTTCCCTGTTATCAAAAAAAAATCATATGACGCCACCAACCCAACATTCCGCTTAAAACTAAAAGTTGAATATCTTCCAAGATAAACATTTTTTTTTCGGAAATAAAGTTCACGAACATGTTCAGCTGCCCTCGCCTGATATGTAGACATACAATTAAGTGTGATTCGACAACTTTCAAAAAGGTGGGACAGTCCCTTTAAAGGGAATGTTTCACCTTTTTTAAAGTTGTCAAATATACGCTAGTTGTAGTCGAAAATATGAAGTAAGTGCTGCTGAAAACGATAGTGATATTTTTTCTCTCAAAAGTCACTTAACTTTATACCAATTCAGTTTTTACTTTGGGATGATGACGTCATTATTGAGCTATAGACCGCCGCTGATTGGCTGACAAAGTGGGATTGGCTAACAAAGTGGCTGTCAGCCAATCAGCGGCGGCACTAGCCTAGACCCCATTTTGCAAATTATAAATTGAATTGCTTAAATACTGCTAAGTTTTGGAGAAAATAACCTGAATATTTTCGACATTTCAATAACGGCCCAAGATAATGGCTATCTGAGTTCAAAACAAATACAAAGGTGAAACATTCCCTTCAAAGGAAATAGTTCACCTTCAACATTAGTTTTAAACTGAGATAGCAGTTGTGAAGCCCGTGTTGGGAAACCCCTATCTGCAAGTTTTCTTGACTGAAAGGACTCTCCAGCCGAATATATTTGAGTTTTTGGCGAAGGAATGCGGTGCTGGCGAAAGAATGTTGTACTGGTTTTAGCCCGGGCAGAGGCTATACCATCAGCCAATCAGCTTGCAGCTGGTGCTAGCAAGCGATCGCCGGCCGCCGGTTGGCACATCTCCAATGCGAGTCTATCTTTACGCGACTACTTTCGAATCTGATTGGCTGAACCATTGTTTACATTCGCGTGACGTCAGGACTCTGACTCAGAGAGTATGCATATAGTTTTGATAAACAATACAAATTAACGGCCTTCTGTCCTGAATCGGCGCGATATAAGGCCATATTTGACAATATAAAAAGAAATTGTATTAAACAATATAATAAAATCGTGTTGGGTAAAAATTTCCAAGGTGAACTATTTCCTTTAACGGGTGAACGTCTCAATGGATTAACGAATTGACGGGTCAGTACTCAGTAGCTTAGTAGAGTAACGGGTTAGCGAGTCATGTTATCTCTCCAAAATGACTATGGGTTAACGGCTTAGGGAAATAATGACTTTAATTTATTTATCTGCATTATTGTATTACATATGTATGGCATCAAATTGAATTCGGTCTACCACCTGATCTCGCGGATGTCGAATATTTGTAATTACCGAACTATTGTGATCATGTTAAATGAATGCGATGGCATACTCACTTTTAGGATTATTATTGTTGTGTTATATATGTATGTAAAGACACGTGTGTATGTTACTGAGTGTGCGGGACGTTACGGCGAGCCCAACCATTTTTTTTTTGCAAGTGATGTAAAGGTTGCGATGTTGGGCCGACTGACTGGTAGGAATATGCTAGTATATATGTTGTGCGTGCTTGTGGTGTATATTTTTAGTGTTAGCTGCGGTGTGTGCAAGACGCTGTTGTTTGCGGAGTGTGTGCTAAATTATCGCGCGAGTGTCCTTGTTTCGTATATGTAATTGCTATCTCTTGTTCATCATCCCATTATCCACTGAAGAAGGCTCATAGCCGAAAATATATTTTGGATTTTCTTTTGTTATTTGATATTAATATGAGCATGAGGTTACACTTCATTATACTTTGTAAAATAATTATGTTCAGAATAACGTTTGAAACAATTAAAACAACTCCTAATGTTGAAAATGCATGAACCAATTTGCAAGAATTGAGGGTCACAACCACTAAATAGGCCGTCGTTGGGTGCATAAGTTAACTGCTAATTTGGTTGCCTTTTTATTCAATGTTTGTTGATTTTTAAGGGCAGTCGGGCACATAATCACGATAAACAGAGTGGAAGGCATATTTTCCATACCATTTCGTCAAAAAGCAATACCGGATTTTGGTGAACATCGGACTTCGTTACCAAGTATTTGAGAGTACTCTCAAGTACTTGGTAACGAATTCCGATGTTCCATGCCAACTCACCCACCAAAAGGCAAATTTGTTACCCGAACATCTTGAATTTCGACCAAAATGTGCCTATAGGGGTTTCTCTAGCCCTGAACACGATGCTGAGGCTTTTAGAGCGTTTCGAGCTACGGTTTCGGAGTTATGGATGTTTGCTCTTTTTCGACTTTTGAAAAATATGATTTGTTTGACTGGCTTTATCTTGAAAACTATTAATCACAGATCCAATAATAAAAAAAATGATAGTCTGAGAACACTTCTTTTTATATATGCATAGCTTTTAACAACACAAAATCAAATCATTGAACATTTTAGCTTCAACATTTTGAAATTTGATTTCCAAAAAACATGAGTCAATAAATTTTAAAACTATTGTGAAATTTGGATTCCTCGTGAACTCTAGAAACCACGAAAATTACCGTGGGCCTTCCCCTAGCACTCCTTCCAGCAAGCGCGGCGTGTCGGTACCCCGGCGTCGGGCCGCCGCCGCGCCGTCCTGCCGCCGCTCCATGCTCGCTCCCGGTGCGGCCGACTGCCGCAGCCACCTTCCCGCGTTCCCATTCCCCCTTCCCGCACTGTAGGGGTCCAGCCTGGTGGCTCTGTCTGATTCGCTTAAAGCAACACAGTGGGCGATACCACGCGTGTATTCATCAATACGATGCATGTAGGTATGTAGTGCACACCTGGGTACGGTCATGAACCCTTAAAAACGTTCACCTAAAAGTGGCAGCTACCGTCAGCTAAAAAAAACGAGGTATTGTACACAAAGCACGTCTACTTGATCGTACGGAACACGTGTAGCGCAGCGCTAGACGAAGTTTCATGGACTTTGATTTCCCTATCGTTGATTGGCTCGTACATGTGGAACCCCATGGTTCCCTTGATGGCGCAAGCCTCTACAAATCTGCTACTCAAGAAGTCCATGGTCTGGTCGACTTCTTCTGACGATACGTATATGAATTGAACACCTGAAAGCATGAACTAAGTGTGAATACAAAGGAAGCCAAGTGTGGACAATTTTTCCTAAAAAGATAATAAAACAAACAGCATCAGAACTTTTTGCTGATGTATCAGCATCAGCAAAGGACGCGTATACACGACCAATTTCTAATCAGGCATTGTCGCTATAAAACGATGGACTTCATACTATTTTGTTGAAAGAAGAAAACATGCAGCATAGTGAGCCTTTCAATTCAATCCACCAGTTGCGGCTCACAACTTGAAGAGTCTTTTGAAGTTCTGCAAACAAGGTGACCAAAATTCCTTATTGATGTATGACCAACTAACGTAACTCAACAGTGTCAACATGGTGGTTTATCTATATGTAAAACAAACAAACAAGTAGTGCGGGCTGTATGCACCCACTGCTTGTTCTCTACTTCGTCGGCGTCAGCAACGTTGGGCAATTCCGTCAGGAATGACTGCAGCGCACTGGCTCCTGGGCAACGTTCGCAGTGCCGTAGCATGCAGCTTTCGTTTCTGAGATCACAAACTGTCTTTTCCATCAGTGATTCAAGCTTAATCCCGGGATCAATTGCTTGCATCATCAGTTTGGGGTTTTAATGGTGGACGCACACACATACAGAGTGCGTCCCGGACGAGCCTGCCAACACGCACCATGGCGGTCGCAGTCTGGCAAAGGTCGAGAAGCCGACGTGATCAGTTGTTTCCGACTTATACAGGTCCCTTAAAGGGACATTGCCACCTCGCAGGCCAATATGGAGTTTTTTGGTGTGTATCGGTCGATTAAGCGTGTCCGATTTCACCTGCAAAATTTGGTTTCCGAAACTCCCTCCATTAGATAAAAAAAAGACATTTGCACCACTCATGCTTGCCAAGCATTCGTAAAATTGGAGTCGCCACATCACTATTTAGAATCACTTCTTTGCGGACTGTTATTTTCTTTTGAATCTTGCAAACTCAACATCACCATTCCGTCAGTGCACTTTAAAATTACAAAGTGTATGCAGTCAATTATATTCTCAACAGCCTCTTTCATAATAAAACAGCAATAATTGCTATGGCTCGACTTTGGGACCGTAACCGCTATGTGACCTATACCTTATAACACAGATAGACTTCTCAAGGTCAAGTCTCGGCGAATTCGTACGCTTCGGCTTTGGGCGGGTGCCAATACCACAGCCAAACTGGATGAGAGCGGCCATCATGAATATAGTACTGAGCACAGCTGGGACCAACGGTTTGGAGTCAGAAATAAATACAAAATGCTTTGCCGATACACTGCTTTAGGTGCTGCAGGAGCAAGTTTGAGCTTGAGCATACATGATTGTTGATCCCCACCATTCATTTAAGTTGCTTTTTAGAAATCCTCCGGAGGTGGCAATATCCCTTTAAGTTTGTCAGGACCAGACGCTTCTGGTGCGGTTGTTTGGTTCCGTCGGCCCCACGAACCGAAATGAAGTCCTTCATCCCGGGCATTAGCCTGCTAACGTCATCTCCCTCGTAAAACTGTTTCACGCCATCCTTCGTCTCTTTGGAAATTGCACGAGGAGGTTTTTTCATCGTTGGTGTGGCGAGCACGCCCTGATCTTGTTTTAGTTTTCTGGCTTTCCTTTCCATGTTTTCCTTGGCACCGAACTTATTCACAGTTTCCTTGACGGTGAGCGGAGATATTGTATTTTTTTCTCATCTTTACGCTATAGGAGGTTGTCGGGTTGTTAAATTTGTCAACAAGCTCGGATATCATGGTCTCATATAGTTGAACGTCAGTTTTTTATCTGGCTCTTCGGGATCATTGAGTTCGACATCATAAGCGCTGAAGCCAGTCGCCGTTTGATGCCTCTGGCAGCTGACTGTATTTTGATCTGCGCCTTCCTCTTTCGCTGGTGACTTTGAAGGGAGTCTGAAAAAAAGACGGCAAGGAGAAATGCTTAATTTCATTGATTTTTTTTTGGAGCTGGGATAGGACGGGATTTCGTAGAGCGTCTACAGCGTGAGAGAATATGTGAAGAACAGGGTATTGCCATATTTGGAATGTGCTATATAATATCTTCAGCAATTACGTTTCCAAGAAATGTTATGGAAAATATATCAATATTTGTCAGGCTCACCGTTAGGAACACACTATAGTCCGTTTTTTGTTTGTATCTTGACACTTCTAGGCTTTTTAATTTTGAAAGCGGCACGTTCAAAAGCGATCGATTGACCTAATATTTAGACAGTGTCGTATTTGTCGCAATGCAATTAGATAGGGCATGTGCACAAACATCGCCAATAAATCAAGCAAGTTGATCGATTCAGAACGTGTCGCTTTGAAAAGTGAAAAGTCTAGTAGTATCCAGAAGAGGAAAAAAACGACTACATATGCAAACACTCAACATTCCAATCAATTGCATTTCTCTCAATGGGTTTTAATTTTTAAAAAATGTAAAAAATATAACGTCACCAAGCACGCTAAGCACACACGCACGAAAACAAGACTCACGTTGTCTTACCGGTGTCTCTCCGAGACTCCTCAATATGTCAGCTACTTCTTCCTCTGCTCTGGCTCGGACTCAGCGCATAGTGATTCAGAGGTGCTGGTACTGCTGGCCGCGGTAACGCCGCTGGTGGACGGCTGGCCCTGATCCGCCGTGGTTTGTCCTGAGATGCTGGTACAGCTGGCCGCCGGAGCGCCGCTACTAGACGGCTGGTCCTGATCCGCTGTGGTTTGTCCAGATTGCGTGGATTTCCTGGTAGCCAGCTTTCTGCAGGCATTGCACAGGGCCTCTCCATCCTGCATCAGATCGTGCATAGTCCATGCTGCTGAATGAAATCCGTTGTCACTGCTCGGCAATGTGCTTTCTTGGCACTCTTCTTGTGATCTCTGGCGAATGGATTGGCACACGTTTGCACGGCCTGAGAGTAACTCTTCTTTTTCTTATATTGCACCAACAGCTATTGCTCATGCTGCGGGCAGATACCCTTAATCACATCACCACTAACACCTGATCTGCGGGTCAGTGCATCACGCACATGGCCTTCGACTAGCTTTACTGCACGTTTTCGTGTGAACGTCCTTTGATGGCAAGCACTGAAGCCGCTGAAGGAGCACTTCATGATGTAAAACCCCAGATATAGCACGGTCGGTCCTGCTCGCTCAGCACTCCAGACGTCGGCACTGACTGAGATCTGAGACTTGAGAGGCTCTATAGGTCTATAGGTATGTCTATAGACAAGTGTCCTTGCCAGTGTAGCGACGATGCGACCTGAGCCACGCGGCGCAGATATTTGAGCTGCGGGAGGGGACGACGGCTGCAGCTGCGGTCGCCCGGACGAGGCAGATATCGCGCCGCGCGGCGGCGGGATACCGACACGCCGTGTTTGCTGACATTGGTGCTATTGGAAGGCCCACGATGGTTTTCATGTCCACTTGGGTAACAAATCACGAGGAATCCAAATATGGCATTAATTGTAAAATTAATTGACTCATGTCTTTTGGAAATCAAATTTCAAAATTTTGAAGCTCAATTTTTCAAGTATTTTGATTTTTTGGTTTAAAGCTATGCAAATATAAAGAGCTGTGCCTAGACTCTATCAACTATTTTTTTAAAGTTTGATCTGTGATAAATAGTTTTCAAGATAAAGCCAGTAAAAAAAATCACTTGTCAAAAGTTGAAAAACAGTGATCACTCATAACTCCTAAACTGTAGCTCGAAACGCTCTAATTCCCTCAGAATCATGTCAAGGGCTAGAGAAAAACCCCTAGCCAAGTTTTCGTCGAAATCCGAGGTGGTCGGGTAACATAGTTCGGGTGAGTTGGCATGGAATGACCCAGTACCGGTTGTTAAAAGTAAATATGACCTCATGAATTAACCTATATCGCTTATCAACTTTAACTTGAAATACCTTTCGGTAGGAATGTTTATAGGCAAAATGTAATAAATTTACAATATATTTTGGTCTCGTCTGTCGATTTCAAGTGATAACTCCATTTTGGTGGGAAAAGGTCATTATTTCCCTTTAACGACTTCACGAGAAGATGGGCCTTAACGGGTTAGCGAATGAACCTATATCCCAATAATGCTAATGTATTAACGAGTTAACGGGTGAGCGAGTCAGCCATCCTCTACTAAATGCGTACCTTCTAAAACTTCAAATGAAAACCCACGGTTGACTCATAAAGCACCAGTAAAACGCCTTTTTGGGCGAGGACCGAGCGGGCGCGGTGTGGCAAAGGCGTTTTACTGACCTATTAAATTGTTCATGATCTCCTTTCTCGAATCCGCCAAAAGGAGTACGTCCTGAGCGCTGCATGCTTCATTACCGAGCGGGTGCGAAGCGCCCGTGAAGTTTCTCATCTTACTAGAACAATTTACATTTCACCCGTCCGAACCGGCCCGAACCGGCCCGAACCGGCCGTACAGACGCTTTTCGGAAGCTAATAACTTTGCAACCACTGCTCCAATTGAGTTCGGATTTTCACCATTGGATAGGACCATACAATCAATTTCGATTTTAGTATGGTACGTTCTGATAGGGGTGGTATCACAGCGCATGGCACACACAAACGTCGAAATGAACACAAATCATTCTTGATCAAAAATGGCATTATTAATCTAAGCATTCGTTTTTTTTTATACGCTGAAGAATGCAGGACGTACTCCCTTTTGGCGGATTCTAGAAAGGAGATCATGAACAATTCAATACAACTGATTTTTACCGAGCGGGCGCGAAGCACCCGTGAGGTGTCTCGTCAACTTACTAGACAAATTTACATTTGACCCGGCCCGAACCGGCCGGACACGGCCCGGCACGGCCGTATAGACGCTTTTCAAAAGCTAATAACTTTGCAACCACTGCTCCGACCGAGATCGGACTTTCACCATTGGATAGGTCCATCAAATCAATTTTGTTTTGGTATGGTGCGTTCTGATAGGGGTGGTATCACAGCGCGTGAACAAAAATCATTCTAGATAAAAAATATTGATTTATCTAAGCATTATTTGTGTACGATGAAGCATGCAGCGCTCAGGACAGGACGAATCCCTTTTGGCGGATTCGAGAAAGGAGATCTTGAACAATTAATAGGTCAGTAAAACGCCTTTGTCACACCGCTCCCGCTCGGTCCTCGCCCAAAAAGGCGTTTTACTGGTTTTATGAATATATACCCACTTGAATCAGCAACAGATATCGCTCGGTTGCCGCCGATTAAGGCGTTTTACTGGTGTAAATTAATGCTTAGATTAATAAAGCCATTTTTGATCAAAAATGATTTTGGTTCATTTCGATGTTTGCGTGTGCCACGCGCTGTGGTACCACCCCTATCAGAACGCACTATACCAAAAACAAATTTGATTTGATGGACCTAATGGTGAAAACCCGATCTCAATCGGAGCAGTGGTTGCACAGTTATTAGCTTCCGAAAAGCGTCTGTACGGCCGTGTCGGACCGTGTCGGGCGGTTCGGGCCGGTTCGGGCAGGGTCGGGCCGGGTCAAATGTAAATTTGTCTAGTAAGTTGACGAGAAACCTCAGGGCGCTTTGCGCCCGCCCGGTAATAACTCATAACACCACTATTGCCATTCAAGCTACTCCATGATATATTGTCTTATGCTACACTTGTCTTAATTATCTTTAGTCTTAATTATCTATACTCACCTTCCAAAGCAACTTAGTATTGGCCTTGATGAGTCGTTACACTGCACTATGAGTTGTTTCCATCTATTGTTACCGAGCAGGCGCGAAGCGCACGTGAGGTTTCTCGTCAACGTATTAGACACATTTACATTTGACCCGGCCCGACCCGGCCCGAACCGGCCATACAGACGCTTTTCGGAAGCTAATAACTTTGCAACCACGGCTCCGATTGAGATCGGGTTTTCACCATTGGATAGGACTATCAAATCAATTTCAATTTTGATATGGTTCGTTCTGATAGGGGTTGTACCACAGTGCGTGGCACCCGCAGACGTCGAAATGAACACAAATCATTCTTGATAAAAAATGGCTTGATTTATCTAAGCATTCCTTTTTGTATACGCTGAAGCATGCAGCGCTCAGGACGTACTCCCTTTTGGCGGATTCGAGAAAGGAGATCATGTACAATGTAATAAAGCTTAATTTTTATGTTTGCATGCATGGAGGCCTGGCAATTTGTATGGAGGATTAAAAGGACTAAAAGGACTATGCGTTACTACCACGTGTGCTCCCGTACCGTTTCATATTTCAAACCTGTTTTAGCTTTACCACTGCGCGACCGCTCGGTCATCGCCCAAAAAGGCGTTTTACTGGTTAATCCGCGCGGCGCTGGGGTCTTCATCCGAACGCCCGGTGCTGGAGGGGGGGGGGGGGGGGGGGGGGTAAATTTTACCCCCCTGCTCTCAAAGCTCTCAGTGAGAAGAATCTAACGCATACCCGAAATTCTTAAAATAAGGTCACATGCCAGGTCATAGTCAGGTCAAGTGTCAACATTTAAGTATTTGGGTTTTTGGGCTATACTTTCCATCCAAAGCCTTAGATTGCAAATATTATCTCACAAAGTGCTCTTAATTGTATGATGCATCTCCCGCATAAGTGAAAGTGAAATTGTAAGCAAAGGTCAAGGTCAAGGTCAGGTCAAAAAAGGTCACAGGTCTACGAAAGCCATGCGACACATGTTGTATGGGTCATTTTACACGTACAATTCGATAGAAGCAGCCATTTTCACAGCCTGACCCTATATAATGGCCCTCATGTCAAGGTCAGGACACAATAAGGACAACATGTGAAATTGATTAATCTAAATAAACATTGCATGTTTCTAGACTAGTTTTGTCTTATAAATACAGTGGCGGCATTTATTTGTCTGTATCTGGTCAGTAAAAGCCAAAAAACGCAATTAAAAAAATGACGTCATGAGTTACTTATACTTAGTCATAACTCAGTCAAAAATAAAGATATTGATTTGCAATTTGGTTTGAGCATCGTCCATACCCGGTTCTCTGATACAGCTTCCGGTATTTTGCAATCTTTAAAACAAAAACTTTTGTGAAAATTATTCCCCAAAAATATTTTTTTTTTTGCATTTTTGGGGGTCAAAAACCCAACATTTTGAAAATCCGAGTAATTTTAGAGATTTTTTTAATGCTTTTTATTTGCGATTTGCATCAAAACGCATTTTTTCTACGATTTTTCAAACATTTAACGTTTTGTTCACCAAAAATGACGACATGACGTCACTAAAACGTCATTATTTCCCTTTTTCACGATAAAAAAAATGTCAGAAGACTTAGAATTGATGCACCATAAGGTATCGTAAGTTTCACTTCGATATCTGTCATAGTTTTCAGGTTATTGAGAAAATCCGTGAGGAGAGGGGGGGGGGGTAAAATCCCCCCCCCCCCCAGCGCCGCGCGGGTTAATATACATATATGGCACTCTTTATGAGAGGATTATTCATCTTTAATCACGTCTTCACGTCTCACTATGTGGTATAGGCTGTGATCGGTCAGGCCTTAAAGGGAATAGGTCACACTGAAAGTTGTCTTGAAATTCAACCATACGGTGCATCTTGAGTTCAAAACTACGAATATGACTTTCGTTTGGACAACAGATGGATATATGTGGAGAAAGAAGTAAGTTTCCCTTTGCTTTTCACGAGAAATCGTACGATAGCAGCTGGCGTTCTGGCTCCGCCTGACGCCAAGTACAGTCTCTGACAAGGGGCCGCCGCGCCGCCCGGGCAGTTGAGCGGATATTAACGAGGCGTCGTGATCAGAGACTACGTGCCAGAGAGTGTCCTTCCTCCGGCGGCGAGTGTTCATGTCCCGATCGTGGCCCGGAACAGCGGACATGAAACCGGCCCACTAGTCCTGTGTCGAAATTACTTAACGTAGGGAGGTAATTCTTTCACCACAACCCATTTTTAGATCTGCTCTACAAATCTGCTATCTCAGTCCAAAACCTCATGTTAAAGGTGAACTATTCCCTTTAACCCTATTTGTAACAGGCTTCTGGCTACCCCTATTTGTAACAGGGGGGGGGGGATTCTGCCCCCTCCCCGAAGATCTCGAGATCTGCCGGTCCGATTTTCAAAAGTCAAACGGCGTTTGATTCCCTTCAGCCTGATCTACATTGCTAAAAAAATGATATCTATGAAAGAGGGCAACAGGAGGGGGGGGGGGGGGGGGGCAAAAACGCTAAATTTGAGTGGTATTTTTGACCGAACACAGTCGTGATGTTTATCGACCGCTTTGCATGAAACCTACAGGAATCGATCACAATTTAGTTGGACATTCATATGTATTGGTGATATTTGAAAATGCGAAATTCATAGGCGTCACCAGGACGCGCAAAATGAACCCTCCGCCGAAGAACCCTCCCAAAACCGGGCCCTGGAACCGCCCCTGCGCATGCAATGTACTCAAAATTTGGACACAATACGCGGGCATCAACTTTAACAAAAGTCAGAAAGTTGCAAGGGCCTACTCAGCGTCACAAACTGTCTTAGAAACTGCCAGAAGCCAAAAAAAAACATCTCAGGTCATCGAAGGTCACGATCTTAGTGGAAGCCATAAGTGCCACGTTGTAACACCTGTGCATATGCTCCTGAGCAACAAACGCTCGGAAACTACACAAGTTACAAGCATCGATACTACGGGACGCCAGTTGGGCCTGACATGACCTTGAGAAACAGGTCATAGGTCACGGGTCATGCGGGGTAGAAGTTACAAAATTTAGAGGATGTGTCAAATTGTTCAAAAGTAGGATGCTGAAAATTCCATCGCAATCGGTTGATAAATACGTGAGTTATTCTCGAAAAACCAAGGGGAGGGGTGGCATCTTCCCCTACACTGGCGAGGGTGAAATCACATCGTAGATGTCTCTGTCCCGGTTTAATCAGCATAATCCGCTTCATATGCACATGCAGTCACTGACATGCAGTCACTGACAGGGGAAATTCGTGCTCACTCATATATCGGTTTTAATCCTGTCCGCTGTAGACTGCCGATTCTCGGTTTCGATACCGCGCCACTTATTCATTTTCATTGCTGGCGAGCCTGTGCGTCACAGAGCTGATTTGGGGCTGTTCTGATTTACTGGACAAGTCACTGAAGTGTAGGTATATCAGCTACTCAACACTGTAACTCAATTGCTTTTGCTTTGATAAAAACGAACAACTTTGCGTGACTGTTCCGACTTCAATCTAACTTACTATTTGAAGAGCCTCTGTCTATTTGTCGGCTATACGGTACACCCAGGCGCGCGCACAGGATTTTCGTAGGGGGGGGGGGGGGGAGGGCACGACCTCAAGGTCGGACCACGAGGGGGCCCCACCATTGCGGGGCAAATTTTTCCGGTACATTTTTTTTTTAGTTGACCTAACTAGTTCACGGTATATATGTTTCAGGCAATATGAAAACTCAGGCAGTTTCGAAACTGCCTGGCAGGCCCAGGCAGTTTCGAAACTGCCTAAAAAACAGTCAGTTTGCAAACTGCCTGATAATTCCAGGCAGTTTGCAAAATGCCTGAAATTCCAGGCAGCATCGAAACTGCCTAGGCAATATGATATTTACGAGAGTGTCAGGCAGTTTCAAAACCACTTAGGCCGTTTCGAACCTACCCGGGCAATGTGGAGAACATCACAGTCAACTGAAACGGATGGCGCTTTAGCACATGGCGGCAGGGACGCTGAAACTATGTTCAAGTTGAGGGGGCAGGATTCAGCGAAAAGTTGTTGACCGGTGGGGGGGGGGGGGGGGGGTGTGGAGACTGTCAGCCGTCAGCGATAAATTGTTGACTTGAGGGAGAGGGGTAGAGCTCGTCGTCAGCCCGTCAGCAACTGCATAGCACATATTATACTTCATGTCTTGGGTGGGGGTGGGGGGGGGGGGGGGGGGCGAAACATAGTTTGGCCCCTTGAACAGCCTTGGGGAAGGGGGGTGGGGGGCATGACCCCGTTGCCCCCCCCCCACGACTCCCTGGATCCGCCTTTGCGCTCACTTCGCTGCGGCTCAGGAAAGAAAATACTTGATGAGGCGCTCCGCCTGGTCGGGGGTCCATACCTACCTACAGGTATAGCGATCGCCAAAAAAATTGCAATCGCGATTCCAATCATGATCGCGATCACGAAGCGCTAAGCACTGAATTTGGTGACGTCATCAAAGCTCTCATATGGTTCCGAATCGGCTCGAACTTGAACCGTAAATGGCGACCGCGAGGGTGACGCCACCACCGCCCCACCAGATCCACTGAAATATCACCAGTAAGGCGCCGTAGTTGGCGATGAACGAGCGAGCGCGAAGGAAATGTATGGGGAATTTCAACTCGATCGGACAAGTAGTTTCTGAGATACACAAAACCCCTGTTATATCAGTTGGTGTCAGTTGTATCAGTTAAATATCAGTTGGTGCCCCTGCACGTGCGCACGTGCAGGGGCACCAACTTTTGACTTGTGGTAAAGTGGGGGCCGAGAGGTCCCTAACCACACACCAAATTTGAACACAATCGGCTCAGCCGTTCCAGAGATATATAATAGGAGTGTGCACGTGCGCATGTGCAAAGCCACCCTACCCCTGACTTGTGGAAAGGCGGCGGCTGAGAGGTCCCTAATCACACACCAAATTTGAACACAATCGGCTCAGCGGTTCCTGAGATACAGAATAGGGGTGTGCACGTGTGCAAGTGCAGTCACCCCACCCCTGGCCCTGAGTTGTGTGAAAGTGGCGGCTGAGGGGTCCCTAACCACACACGAAATTTGCACATAATCTGCCCAGCCGTTGCGGAGTTATTGCGAGAAAATACTTACGCGGCAACACCCCTTACGCGGCACGCGCCACGTGCAGTGGTAGTCACCCACATGAGTTGGCACTGGTCTCAAACAGGGTAGGTTATATGGGGCTGCTCAGCAAAGAAGTCAGCTTGTCAATCGGACGTGCGGTTGCAGAGGTATGAGCTTCTCAAAAGCGTCGCCACGGGCCGGGCCGCTCATATTCATATTTTTTTTCCCATACACCACGGAAGGACGAGCGTAACCAATTCAAATTTTAATCCTTGAAATTACTGAAAAGTGAAAGGTCTCAAGTGTGACTGAAAAGATGACTTAAATTCAATGAATTCAGATATTATTTCTTGCAAAGTATTTCTCACCTTGATACGGTTATTTTTAAAGGTCAGTGGCATGCTGCAGATGAAATATCGAAATAAACTCCTCAAAGTTGGTGGGGCGGCGCCCCCGCTAACAAAAAGTGGAGGGGGCAGCTGCCCCCTCTGCTCCCGCGGTTACTGCGTCCTTGCATGGCGGGAAGAGGTCATTCGTGGTCAGATACTTACATCATTATAGTAAATAAGGTAAGACACTGCAGTTAAAGGGAAATAATGACCTTTTGATTTTGTTAGCAACAATTTCTTAGGCTACCGTTATGTTTTTAAAATTATTTTATTTAAATTTAAGAATTAAATACAATTATTCCCAAATTCAAAGTTGTAAGTTTGGAAAAAATACAAAACAAGTACCTTGTGTACTTCATGAAGGTCATTGACAAATTCGTCCTTCCCTACCATTGTTAACATCGAGTGCGGCATTTGTGGAGGCTCTGTGACATTTCCGATCAAACTGAGCGCTGCTCGGACACCCGCTAGTAGCGCTTTCGTTCTTCATGGCAACCAGGCGTCAGCCAATCAAAAGCCAGAAAGGGAATACGTTCTGGCTTTTCATTGGCTCACGCCTGGTTGCCATGGAGAACGAAAGCACTACTAGCGTGCGTTCGAGCAGCGCTCTGATCCGTGAAGCAATCCGTGAAGCATCCGTGATGCATGACTGACTATCAGTATAAGTCATGAATAACAACAACATGCAAACTATACCAACTCGAATACAATAAGAGCGGAATGAATTGAACCCCAGGCAAGCCAGTATTCGCAAAGCACTCGGCACTGCGCCACAATAGCAAAAGGTGAGGGAAATGCATATTGGATACAATATTATTACGTCACAAGTTTCTGAAGTGTCAACTACTATGAAATACAGTGATAAAATACCTTTAATAATGATTAACAAGAAAATTCAAACTTAAAAACAATAATTTGAATAAGTCTTTAATTAGCTTTAAACTCGAAATCAGATATATTTTGCAATGCTACACAAGAATGGCACCAGTGACGTCATTAACAAAGCCTGCTACGGGACTTGGGTATACTAATCAGGAACAACTCGCCAAGTGCGCCGAGATGGTTAAGTGCGCCGAGAAGCATGACAATGACTTTGTAAACAAATCGCCGACGCTAAATAGGTCGCCGTCGATGTGCATCGATGAGCTTCTGATTTAATTGCCAGTTTTGTGTTATTGTTCGTTAGTTTTTTGGGGAAAAATTATTATTTTTCATGATAAAATAAAGCATAGTGTTATATACAGCCACAGACAAACTATACACAACTCCTAATGTTGAAAACAAATGAATCGATTTGCAAAAATTGAGGGTCGCAACCACTAACTATGCCGCGTTGATGTGCATCGATGAGCTTCCGATTTTATTGCCACTTTTTTCAATCGCTGTTAGTTTTAGAAGATCGCCGGGCATATAATCACAACAAGCAGAACGCACAATATATTTTCCACTCCATTGCGTAAAAAAACAATACGGGAAAAGCCCGCAGTATGATGAGGACCAAAAGTACTTGACAAAAGGTCAGAAATAGTGCAAGTACCGGTCGTTTAAAGTGTATTATCAACTTTAACTTATCAACTTTACTTTACTTTACACGCATCAACTTTATCAACTTTATCAACTTTATACGCTTATCAACTTTAACTTGAAATATCTTTCGGTAGGAAAGTTTTCATGCAAAATGTGATGAATTTACAATATATTTTGATCTCGTCTGGCGATTTCAAGTGCTAACTCCATTTTAGTGTAAAAAGGTCATTATTTCCCTTTAAACAGTATAGTAGTGAAGTTCATGTGACCGACAGTTAAACATATTCATTGAAAAGTTGACCTTTAATACGAAAATATATCGATTGAAATGCATTATTCGCGTACTGGGTGCCGCCAGAAGTGTTTCGAACTTTTATTGAATTATGTGTCAGTTACGCTTAATATTTTCCACATTTGCAAATTATGTACGATTCCAACTATTATTTTATTGGTTGGTCATTCAAACACATGCAATCTATCTGTTGGCAAAGAACAACACCATGCATTACTGTGAGAGTTTTGCCGTCCCAGTCCGACAAGAAGACAAGCGGATCTGCTGAAGTCTGCTAGGTCTGCTAGGTCTTGCCGGAGTCTGTGGATGCTAGAATATATGACATAATAATATAATACTACTAGTTAGAATGTTGGGATGTTAAGTAAGTAACTGGTGTGTTCTCCCACCCAGCGCACATCACTTCCACCCTCATGTCTCAGATTTCGACGAAAATTGGTGCCGGGGGTTATCTGGTGGGTGAAATTCACGTGGCGCAATTTCAGGCCTGGGTGACCTACAGGTCACAATATATAGCCCGAGGCGTTTTTAGGACTTGACGTGACATTGGCATCCTTTGAATGCCATAGCTCCAATAAAATGCCCACAACTTTATCAAGTTACATATTTTTACCATCACGATGATTCGAACAACACAAATTTAAAAGAAAATTTACCTGGGTCAACTTGTAAAAAAGTGACCCCGTGACCTAGGTCAAAGGTCACCGTCTCAATCTTGTGCTATTTCCGTTCACCAACTTTTATTCCGCAGATAATAAGGTTGGTATGTTTTCTTTTCACCAAGAGAATAATATTTCGTGGTACGAGCACCCAAATAGCCTTCCAGTGGCATAGAGGATCGCCCTTTTCATCATTTTGCCTTCGTGATGCCTAATAGAACCGAAGCGGTTTTGTACCGACTTCCATACAACGTTAATGCATTAATTATGATTCTGATTTCGACGAAAATCGGTACCGAGGGTTATCTGGTGCGTGGAATTCGCCTGGCTCAATTTCAGGTATGTGAAACTTACGGGTCACTAGATATAGCCCGAGGCGTTTTTAGGACTTTGCGTGACAATTATATCTTTTGAGCGTCATAGCTTCAATAAAAATGCTCAAAACTTTATCAAGTTATATGTTTTTACAATCACGATGATTCGAACAACACAAATATAAAAATAAATTTACCCAGGTCAACTTGTAAAGAAGTGACATCGTGACCTAGGTCAAAGGCCACCGTCCCACTCTTGTGCCATTTCCGATCACCAACTTTTATTCCGCAGATAATAAGGTTTGTATGTTTTCTTTTCCCAAGAAAATAACATTTTGTGATACGAGCACCCAAATAGCCTTCCAGTGGCATAGACGATCGCCCTTTTCAAAATGATGAAAAGGGCGATCGTCTATGCCACTGGAAGGCTATTTTGGTGCTCTACCACGAAATATTATTTTCTTAGTGGAAAGAAAACATGCAAACCTTATTATCTGCGGAATAAAAGTTGGTGAACGGAAATGGCACAGTAGTGAGACGGTGGCCTTTGACCTAGGTAACAAGGTCACATTTTTACGAGTTGACCTAGGTCAATTTTATTTTTATATTTGTGTTCGAATCATCATGATTGTAAAAATATATAACTTGATAAAGTTTGGTGCATTTTTATTGGAGCTATGGCACTCAAAAGATGCCAATGTCACGTCAAGCCCTAAAAACGCCTCGGGCTATATCTTGTGACCTGTAGGTCACACAGACCTGAAATTGCGGCAGGCGAATTCCACGCACCAGATAACCCCCGGTACTGATTTTCGTTGAAATCAGAATGATTATTAATGCATTAACGTTGTATGGAAGTCGGTACAAAACCGCTTCGGTTCTCTTAGGTATCACGAAGGCAAAATAATGAAAAGGGCGATCGTCTATGCCACTGGATGGCTATTTGGGTGCTTGTAAAAGAGACATATTATTTTCTTGGTGAAAAGACAACATACCAACCTTATT
>JAXIVJ010002436.1:77500-109685 GCA_036785665.1 Chirona hameri
GTAGCTCGCGCCGCTGGGTAGCGACAATACCGATTTAAATTGTTTTGATCGCGTTTTTTCATGAACATCAGTGGCGCACGCAGGGGGGAGGGGGGGGGGGGGGGGTCAAAGGGGTCAGCTGACCCCCCCCCCGAAATTTCTGAGGGGCCCGTATTTCTGAGGGGCCCGTTTCTGGTAGGGGCCCGGTTTTGGTAGGGGCCCGGTTTTGGTAGGGGCCCGGTCCTGGTCAGGCCCGATCGAGGTAGGGGCCCGGTGCTGGCAAAGACGTGGCATGGGATGATGGGGCCCGGTCATAACAGGGCCGGGTCCTCGCACATTCTTGACACGGGCCTGTTTCTGGTAGGGGCCCGGTCTTGGTCAGGCCCGATCGAGGCAGGGGCCCGGTGCTGGCAAAGGCGTGATATGGGGCCCGGTCAGACCGAGGGCCCGGTCATTGCATATGCTTGATACTAGCCCGTTTTTGGTAGGGGCCCGGTCTTGGTCAGGCCCGATCGAGGCAGGGGCCCGGTGCTGACAAAGGCGTGATATGGGCCCGGTCACAACAGGGCCCGGTCCTTGCATATTCTTGATGCGGGTCCGTTTCTGGTAGGGGCCGGTCTTGGTCAGGCCCGATCGAGGCAGGGGACCGGTGCTGGGAAAGACGTGGTATAGGGCCCAGTCAAAACTAAATCCCGCTCACAACAGGGCCCGATCCTTGCAAATTCTTGATACGGGCGTATTTTATATTGATACGTATTTTTTACATTATCCATTGTTGCTTCAGTAAATGGTTTATGGCAACTTGTGGCAGCATGATGGTGGGCGCGAATGACGTAGTCGAGGCGCACTAAAACCCCAACGATGATGATGATGACATAACTACCGGGGATCGGACTGCCTAACCTGTAAAATATAATTTTTGTTGTTGTCATTTACCTCATTTCGTCAAATTTACCCTCGACAGTTGTACCGCACATCAGTAGCACACGCACCTAAAATTCGCACATCAGTAGCACACGCAGTCACCTTACACGACATTGACAAGAAAATTATAATGTCTCAGGTCCCATGCTGTAGGGGGCCCGCTCAAAAACAAGTGACCGAAATCCGTGAAGTTTTCTAAAAACGGGTGGGGGCCCGCTCACAAGGGGGCCCGCTTCCAGGGCTCTGACCCCCCGAAATGGAATCCTGCGTGCGCCACTGATGAACATGATCGTAAATATAGACAGAAATGGAAAATCGTTTTGAACGCGTTTTACATGAACATAATCGTAACTATGGCTTAGAAGATAAATTTGAAATCAAAATGACATTTCTATGTTACGAAAGTTTAGTGAGAAGTTTACCTGATAGTGTGAAACTAGTAACATTGACTAAAGCTCCGGGACCCATAATACCATTAAGAATAAATCTAGTAATGAACCACCCCAATTTTCCACGCTTGGCCTGTTATACATATTTGGAATCCAGACAAAGTGAAATCGCTCGAGCAAACGCACGTCAAAAAGAAAAATGGATACGATATATCGGATGTTTCGAGCAGGGGGGTCGAAGCTTAGTTCCTACTAGATCTGGCAAGACGCCTGTGACGTATGTAAGAGGGCGCCCGAGGGCATGTTTTTGTTGAAGCAATGGGAAATGGAGCGTTTTCTAAATCGATTTTAAAACACTTTTTAAAGTGTTTTAAGTTATTGGAATTATGGGAAAATATGTTAAAAAAATATATTTTCCCATAATATGCTCCTTCCCATGTTTTTCACTGTTTTCTCTAGCCGTATCCCGGGTCAAAATGTATAAGGTTCGTCAGACATTTAAACATTCAATCGTTCATCTACACCATGTAAGTGTAACGTACATAATAATGATGATTTTCGGTATATTTTCATCAGATTATGAACTTTATTATTATTAGCCTCTCTACTTGGAGGGACAGCTACGGATTTTTAAAACTCAACAAACTTATTAACCCCACCCACTAAGGTTTTCGAGGAAAGACCAGCGGTACAGCCGGCGCTGCGCGCCGCCGTTTTTGCCACAGGTGTTTGGGTATCAATCATCGTTTATTCGTATGGCATCCGCAAAACACGGCTTTTCATGACAAGTGTCCTTTTACATGGTATCACAGTTACACTATTAATATAAATCCACATACAAAATTGTCGACACAAAGGCGTTAAAAGCACAAGACAGTCGGTTCTCGAGAGTTAGCGATCTGCTGTCAGCCACTCCCTCATACACGTACGAAACACCGTCACTGCTCCAGCGTCTCGCACTTCGCCCGGCGCCTCGTTCCCTTTGGCCGTTGACCGACATCTGCACGATCGACGGGTGTGCTCGGTACGGACTCGAGGCATGTGCAGCAGCCCCGCTGCAGAACGGAGTTTCTCTGGCGGACACATTCTCGCGGTACTACAACACATCTCTCAGACATTATTATCATACAGAAGACGATGTACCATCACCAGGCCTCACTCGGCAACATGTTCGTTCACTTTCGGCCATTTCAATCCACATCCATAGGCATCATACGTGTCTGACGACAGCATTTAACAATTTTTGCGCTGTGCTTTGTTATGTGTGTATACGTTTACGTTGTGTTGCGTTGCAGCCTGCCCAGACCGTCGCACAATACAATATATGCGAAAAAAACAATGCTTCAATGATAAACTTTTTTACTTCTTTTGGCAGTCGGTCCGCAAATTTTGACTGACCGAACAGCGTTGCGTAGCATCGTTGCGTCATGACAAAAAGATGCTTTTCGAAAGTAAGAATACTGTCCAAAACGACCCCTATAATTTTCGCACTACCAGATGGGTGAAGCGTTGCATTGCCAAAACGTACTTCGAAATTGTGTCCAAACATCCTTTGTCGTGAAGAAACGAGAACAAGGTCAGATTTGGTTGGGATAATTTTAAGTGTTTTCAACAAGCCATCGCTGCGCTTTGCTCAGCGTTGACTCGATGTCTCTTTGTAGCTCTCCCTGTTGGTTGGGGAGACCACAGTGGATACAGTGCACGTCGTCAGCGTATTGGTGTCACATAAAAACGATGTAAAAAAAGAAGTAAAAAGTAAATATAACACTGGTCCCAGAATTGAGCTTTGGCCCACGCCACAAGTGATGGGGACGGTCGTGGAGCCTCCGCGCTGTGTGCAATTTTTCACATTGTGTGCAATCATCCACATTGTGTGCAATTTTTTTTTTTTATATCGGGTCATCTCAGGTCGGGTCACGTGATTCCACCTCCAAAACGTTTGAGGTCGTGCCACAGCCACAGTTTTTGTCCGAGTGGTTTATTTATTACAGAATTTAACTAGGCCATAAGTACCTACAATTCTTTTATCTCTGATATTGTATATCGGTGACCTAAGGTCAGGTAGAACACGTGACCTCCCCAATCAAAGTCAATGCTAAAATTGCAAATGCTTCTTATTCAAGTGATACACATTATATCAGACCAAATCTTTCCAAAATCATGTTATTATAGGTCATTGTTGATGACCCAGTCACAATTTTAATCAGTGAGCCCTTTAACTTCATCTGAGGTCATCCGAGGTCACCAACACATTTTTGCCAACAACTTTTGATTAAATACAGATACAGACGTTAAACGGACACCATTGTGTTTATCTCTTCGGCGCTTCAAAAAATGCGCCGTGCGACCCACCTGGGCCGCCATATGACCCTCGGATAACCTCGGATGACCCTGCTGAACTGAGGCGAAAATTCCTTTGACTTAAACCAATTGCAAAATAATATGATTCGAAACGCTTTGAGGAGATAACACGATAACGTTAAAGTTATTGTTCTATCGCGCTTGGAACACTTTTTGCCAAAACAGTCTGTATGACCTTTTATAGCCTCTGGATTCAGGAGCCTAAACTCTGAGACCTGACCTGAGCTAAAATTTGAGAACACCAATGGCGGTAGCATTTTTCAAGAGCTTTCGGTTGCTTTCTCCGTTTTTTTTGTCTTACCTATAATAGTTCCCGATATATTTTTGGGTTTCTGGGAAAAATCCCAAAATTGTAAAATTTGACCTTTGATGATCTCTGGGGGCCTCAATACTGACCTGAGACAAAAAAGTGACTGAAGTGGTTTCGACATGATTTTGTCACAAACTATCGAACAGTATTTTCCATTCCGTTTCTCCCAATAAGAGCCGAGTTAGAAGGGGGTGTTCAGACGCCCCCGGCATGGCGTGGGTTTATAGTGTAGATGATGCACCACTCCCACTGGAACATCTCGCTCCGTTTCACGTCCTTTTGAGATCCGTTTGCGACATCCAAAATATTCTTCGAATCAGAGTGGCAAAATATGCCATAACATTCTAGCTTGTTCAGTAACATATTACGGTTCCTGCAATCAAAGATCTTGGACAACTCCACCGGGCAGACTCGTGACACGGCCTTCGTCCATGTTGCGGCTGAAGTCACTGACTACGTCCAGCAGTGTCTATGATGGAATGATGTTGGCGATGAGTATACACGTAGGTATTGCGATCCGGCCAAGATGTGGAAAGATGCCATTTAGTTCAGGACTTCGATGACTGGTACATTCTCTCTCAGTCTGCACGCACATTCCTCTGAAAAGATAATTTAATAACTTCTTGATCTGTATAACCGATATAACATGACATCTTAACAACTTTTGGAGATGCTTTTAATTAGATTCTGCAGAATCTTGATTCTTGATGAAAGATTGAAAGAAATATGAAAGATGCTTGCCCAAGGACAATGCTAAAATCAGGGGGGTGTCATCCCTTCAGCGGCCATAGGCTCGGTGAACCTCTCTGACGTCACAACCTTCGGCCAATGGGATGGCGCCACGTAGGGCTGTGACGGCTGCGGCAATTCAAGCGCACGGAACGGCTGCTCACGCAGAGAAGACTTCGTTGGCTGCTTAAAAATGTGATTGCAAGATGGCAGTTTGTGCTTGTCTGACAGTTGTCTTGTCTGATAGTTAATGACAGCTTGATTTACTTTTTTGCATTGACAATCATGCCGAAATGTGCAATGGCGCGGTGCACTTCAAGCATCAAGAAGCACTGTTCCGTGTCATTTTTTAATTATCCTGAAGACCAGAAGACTAGGGCAGAGTGGATTCGCGTTTGTGCCAGAGAAGAATACTTTAAATTTAAACATGCAACCGTTTATGAAAATAATTTTAAAGAGTGACTTCACACCAACTTGCCTGCTAAAGCGATCCATGTGTATATCCTGTAGGATGTTCCTCGTTGACGGAGCGAGTTATGCAGTTTTCCTCGAGGTAAGTGACATTCTTATATTTAAATGTTTGAAAATGATGTTCATTATATAGTGGAAATAATACTAGCAATAGGAAATATATTGACAGTCGAGGTCAACATGCTAGGAATATATCGCAGAATAACTCGCGACACAATGTATGTTGCACTTCCCAGTAACAGACACCAAATAGGCGTTTAATTGCATCAGCGTATGACATAAAGTTTGGTCACACACTTCAAGGCCGAACCTCAAACACATTGTCGTTGTCACATTGTCACCAGCATCATCATTGTATTTACTTTCACTGTCTTATTGCTGCATACGTCAACCTAACATTTACTTGTGTGCCAATACGCATAACGTAACATAGCAAACGCTGATCATTACCTCCACTCAAATTACATGTAATTTGTACTTGTCAGATACCGCGAACTATGTCAATTATCTGTATTCTCGAACACAACCTTCCCCGCCCGCGGCCGCCACACAACTCCCCCAGCCCAACCCCGCACCGCCGGCTCGAGAACAGGAATCCAGCCGGCAGTGCACGTGCGCCGCACGTCGGATGCACCTCCCGCCCGCTGAACTGCAGACGCAACCCAGGCACGGTAAGTCCAGAGGCCATCAGTAACTACATTAGTAACTACACTCCTCCCTGATCATCATGATCACACCATCACCTATAAGGTAGCCTGCGGACGCGCTGGCTACGTCTAAGAACAGGAGCCGGTGCTACAGTTCTTCCAGCAGGTAACTGAGCAGCCTCTGCAGATCGCGGTACTGAATTATCAGCCCCCGATCTCGGAACCTCAGACGAACTCGTGACTTCCACAGTACACGGCGCCCGCACATCAGCCTGCGGCATTGGCGCATCAACAATCAGTGGAACATCGGCATCTGCGCTGATTGGCGCCGCGGTATCTACGTCTGTTTGCTCGTTACAGGGCGGCGCTTGTTGCACGCAGCGCCGCAGGTCCCTTACATGTCGCGGAACCCCATCCACGTCAACAACCTGTCGTGAGACCAGACCTGTCACCGTGCCGCGTTTTGATCGTTCTGAGCACCGAGTGCCGCGCTGTCTTACCCACACAGCATCGCCGACCGCGAATGCGTCCCCTCCCACTGTCGGAACTTCAGGCTCCTCCGACCCGGGCTCGAACTCCGGCGCAGCGGAGTCGGACTGATCGCCCTCGGGTCGCACACAGTCTCTGATCGTATAACGGTAAATTCGACTGGCGGGGCTACTAGCAGCCGCCTCGCCGTCACGAGGCGACACGTTGTACAAATGCACTGCCTCGTTAACGGGACACCGTTTCCTCGCGGCGATGACCTTCACTGTGCGGTGATTGCGCTCGACAATCCCATTACCGCTTGGCACGTGAGCAGCTCGGAACCGCAGCGACACATTCCAGCGAACAGCAAAGGTCCTAAAGTCGCGGCTGCGGAACACAGTACCATTGTCGCTCAAAAGCTCAACAGGCGCCCCCCGCTCACAGAACACCTCAAGCGCCCGAACAACGCTACCGCAGTCCTCGCGGCGCAGTGGCCGCCACAAGCTGTAACGGGACGGTCCGCAGTCCACAATGGTCAGGTAATGCTGGCCGTGATAGTGTGTGATGTCAATCGCGATTCGCTGCCATGTCTCTGGTACGTCCAGCGTCCCGTGACGCCACTTCACGGGTGCCGGGTCAATCGCGCGACACACATCACAGTCCAGCACCGCGGCCCGCGCCTGAGCTCGCGTCACAGTCCGCCCGATATAGCGCCGCGCGAAATACAACGTTCGTCGGACACCGGGGTGACCAGCGCTCACGTGCACCTCGGCCACGGCCACTGCACTCACGCCTCGCTCGACCGCAGACGCCGCACTCGCACCGGCGTCTCGCTCGGCCACAGCCGCTGCACCCACAGCTGCTGCATGCTCGGCCACAGCCGCTGCACCCGCGTCTCGCTCGGCCACAGACGCCGCACTCGCACCGACGCCTCGCTCGGTCGCAGCCGTTGCACCCGCGTCTCGCTCGGCCACAGACGCAGCACGGACAGCCGGCTGAATGTTCACCGTCGAGCCGTCACGCACTCGCACACGCTCAGCCTGGCTGAGCCACGCTCGAGGCACACGCGTTAGAACATCAGCGCGGTTCTCCGCCGATCGGACCAGCACCACCGACAGGTCAAGTCCGAGCTCGCTGGCCAGCTGGCGGATGATCTCAACACGGCGTCTGATGAGCATCTCGCCATGCGCTTTGGTGCGGAGGCGAGCACGGCCAGTCAGAGCATCATCCACCCAGCGGTGCACGGTCGCCGAGTCCGTCCGCAGCTCAATGACGCGCATGCCCCAGGCCACAGCCAAGTTTACACCACGGATGGCCGCGTCTAGCTCGGCCATATCGATGTGCGCCGACACGTCACTGCGCAGCCAGCACGCGTCCTCGACGACACCGCCATCTGGCAGCTCCACGACAACGCCCGAAGCCAGCGAGCTGGCGTCAGTCCACACAATCACTGCATCGCCACTCACGTCCCATCGGCCCTTAGCTGGGTCGTTGGCCTTCACTCTGGCTATCAGCTCCTCAACCAGCCGCGGCACGTTCTCCTCCTCGACGGGATCGTCCCAGCCATTCGTTACTTCATTGACCAACTGCTTGACGAACGAGGCAGCCGGGCGGAGCCAGCCGCACACCGGATGGTGGCTGGTCAGCTGCCCGCAGATGGAGAACACCTTTCGCTTCGTCAAGGGCTTCGTCACGTCCTTGATCTGATTGTCTCTGCCCCATCTCAGGTCTCCAGTCGGCTCCCCCCAGACCCTCAGTCCGAGGATGCGAGCGCCGTCCTTTGCTCGCTCCGGGGTTTTGCTCTCGAGCCCGTAGGCTCGGAGATGCTCGGCCACTTCAGAGGCAGACATCTTGACCTCGTCCACCAGGATGTCATCGACGTACGTCGAGACAGCTGCCGCGACGCGCGAGTCCTGTGCCACGGCCGTGTCCAGCACCGTCTGCATGACTGACGGCGCAACGTTTAGTCCGAAGCCGAGCCGAGTCAGCGCGAACCTTTTCCCCCTGAACCAGACGGTCTGGTACGGCCAGAGAGCCTCCTCTACGTGGACCTGCAGAAACGCCTTCTTCAAGTCCAGCAGCGCCACGTCAGCCCCCATCTGTCGCCACCTGCGCAACCGCTCTGCGCAAACGTCCGCGTCGGCCGTGAAGGCCGTCACATGGCGATTCAGGGATCTAAAATCCAAGACCGGCCGCACTTTCGTCCTCTGCACTACCGCCATCAACGGTATCGATCCCTTGGGCGGACCCAGCTGTCTCTCATCGTACTCTCGCAGCCAGCCATCCTTGATCCAGTTGTCCAGTTCCGCTTCGTACTCGGCGCGCGCCTCCGCCGGCACCGGGTTCTCGTCCACCGTGCTGAACAGCTCACTCGGCGGGCTGCCCCCGGTCCACTTCCATGACACTACCCAGCGCCGCTGGGTCGGGTCAAATGTCACGCAGAAGTCCTCCTTCTCGACTTTCAGTTCTCCCGTCGGCTGCGGCTCATCGGCAGCGGCAACACACGCCGTACTCGCTTCCTCGCAGACAAACTGCACGTCAGAGGGCGAGCGGACAGTCACTCCCCCTAGAGCCTGGACAGCGTCCATCCCCATTATCACGCCAAACCCGAGGGGTTTTTCTCTGACCACCAGGGCGCTCACCACCACTGCCCGGCAGTCTGGCACAGCGAGCTGAACGTCCCCAGTGCCCGCACACTCAAGCTGCTGGCCGCTTGCAGTCACCACGTGCACTGTTCGCCTCCGCCACCGACGGCACACTGACCCGTGCACCCAGAGTCAATCAGCGCGGCACACCGTGCTCCGTCGATGTCCAACTCTCTCACCGGTAGCACGCCAGTAAGATCCCTCAGCCCCGAGAGGAGGCCGGCGCAGGTGCCTCCTCTCGCTCCCCGTTTGGGCAGCGGGCGGCGATATGTCCCCATGCCCGACAACGGTAGCACTGAAGGGCGGGTGGATCACCTCCGCGTGCCGGGGACGGGCGCGAGCCGCCATCTGCAGCCGGCTGCCACTGCCGGCCTCCGAAGCGTCGGTCACGTGGGCACTCGCGGGCGATGTGTGTGAACTCCCCGCAGGTAAAACACGGGCCTCGCCGCCTGCCGCCACCGCCTGGCGGCGCCACTGGCCGCCTCACACCAGCCAACATGGCGGCCGCGTCTGACTCTTCGCGTAACACGGCGCGGGCCCGGGCCGTGAGGTCGTTCAGGGAAAGCGAATCTACTCGCGCTCCCGCCTTCAACACCTGCTTCACAGCTCCCGGTAGCCCCGCCACGAACGCACAGCAGAGACCACCTTCGCTGAGCCCCCCGAACAGGGACGCGAGCTGCTGGAGCTCCGCGAGGAAAACATCTACCGATTCCCCCGCTCCGAGCTTACGATCCATGAAACGTTCATAAGCCGTGAACTTATCGAACGCAAAGGCCCTCTTCAACGCACCTTTTATCTTCTCTGGATCCTTCTTATCCGCTGCTGGCAACTGCCGGTATACTGACAGCGCGCCTCCCTTCAGTCTCAACGGTATGACGACTTCCTGCCGCGTCTCCGCCTGCTCTTCGTCACGCCGAGAAAGCGTGCAGACCATCTCCAGTTTCTCGATCCATTCCACGACATTTGCCCCGTCTGATCCATCAAATTCGGGTATCAACTTGACATCGAGTCCTGCCATAACGCCGAAATAGCTTGTACTTGTCAGATACCGCGAACTATGTCAATTATCTGTATTCTCGAACGCAACCTTCCCCGCCCGCGGCCGCCACACAACTCCCCCAGCCCAACCCCGCACCGCCGGCTCGAGAACAGGAATCCAGCCGGCAGTGCACGTGCGCCGCACGTCGGATGCACCTCCCGCCCGCTGAACTGCAGACGCAACCCAGGCACGGTAAGTCCAGAGGCCATCAGTAACTACATTAGTAACTACATCATTCTTATCCTTTTCAGGGGGAGGGGGATAATGTATTCATTTCCGTGAGTTTGCATGTAATTAGGTCCTGGAATACCTATACCCATCTGCAGCAGCTGTGCATACCTGCAGCTTATATTGTGCCGCAGCACATCACTTCAATGAGGGAAATCTACCCTGCCGCTGCTGCCTTGTAGCTATACAATATATTTTTGGATCAGGGGTGGCGCCACGGGGGGGAGGGGGGGGGGGAAGAAGGGGCAGTCGCTCCCTGGTCGGGCAGGGGGGGGGGGGGGGGCAAACATATTTTTGCCCCTATCATTTAACCCTCGCCCCGGTGGGGGGGGGGGGGGGGGGGGGTCATTTTGACCCCCACCCCTGAGGTTTTACGGGAAGAGCGGGAAAACAGCGGCTTGCAGCGCCGCCAAATTTGATACAGCTATTCGGGCATCACTTATCCACATTTTGTGAAAGTTTTGACGTCAGGTATTCTCAGGTCAGGTCACCAGGTCACCTCAAGTGACCTTACCTCCAAAAATGTGTGTGGTCGTGAATATGCCAGTCTTTGTCCGAGAGATTTGAAATTTGCAGGATTTCATAAGATCATAAGTACATACAATTCGTTTATCTCGGATTTGTTGTATCAGTGACCTATGGTCAGGTCAATTTCCCGACCTGATAAGTGAATGGGACAATATACAAATGCTTCCTATTCAGAGAATATGCGTTGGATGTGGCTAATTCTTTCAGAATCGTGTTATTTTAGCTCATTCTTCATAACCAAGGTGCAATTGTTGCTTCCTATTAAGATAATATGCATTGTATCTGGCCAATTCCTTCAGAATCGTGCTATTTTAGCTCATTCTTCATAACCCAGGTGCAATTGTTGCTCAGTCTGAGGTCATCTGAGGTCATCAGCACTTTTTTTTTGTGAATAACTCTTGATAGAATAAAGATAGAGACGTGCAGATGACACCACTGTATTGGTCTCGTAGAGTCACGTCGCCCCATAAGCAACATGACCCAACTGTGTCACCAAATGACACTGCCACTAAAACTAGATGACATTGATACCTTGTCCTAATTACTCTTTCCCTTTTAGCTATACCTACCCTATATACCCTTTCCCTTTTACCCTTACCATTTCCTAATTAATTGTTTCACACCTTTCTTGGAAGTTAATGTTTTCATGAAACCTGGTCAAGCTCTGATTGACAATTGCTGGCACCTACCATGACTTAAGCTTTTCACTTATTTCTATCCACACTTACTCAGCTGCAATCCCTGGGTTTCTTTGTCACCCATCCGAAAATACCTTCTGCTCTGCCGCCACTACCTAAGGGTGCCTTCATTTCCAGAGTACTCATTTCCAAAGTTAAGAACTATTCGTTTTACCCGGAGACATTAACCCATGACTACAGTTTGGTCTGGCCGGGCAACAATCACTTCGTAATAAATTATTGCACAGCATCAATTATTGCATTATTGCACTTCTGTTTATCATCGTGGTGACATAAAACGAGTAACATTTCTGGTGCATATTTCAGGTGGGGGCCACGGGCCAGCTGGATGCAGCCATGGAACAGGCAGAGGTTGAAGAGTCACATGCTGTAACGGCTGGTCCTCTTCCAGTCCACCCTGGTCATGGGAGCACAAACGCAGGACAACCGGCGAATTCAACAGCAGATAACAGGACCTTGCACAACCCCCAGATCGAGTCTCTGGCATTTGTAGCCGGCTATGTCACCTACAAATGCCGATACATTGATCCGACCCTAGGTCACCCAGCCTCTGAACTGCAAACGACCTCACGGGTTCCAGATGCATGGGTGCATGTTGTAAACAACATGCACCCATGCATGCCTTGCTTGTTCCATCCGAGCGCTGGATGGCCATGGTGGATACATTCGATGTTGTGTTCAGTGCTGTGATGGGATGCAGCGAAGGCTGTCAGACGGGCTGATCGTAAGACAGCTGATAACAGCTCTTCTGCACCAGGAACCGAACTTAAACGCGAAGATGGCCAGGAAGCTGGTAACAACACGCCTTTTCATTAGGTTGAAATGTCTCAACAAGGGTAAACTAGAAAACGCTTCGAGACGGCTCAGTCAAAATCAGTAAAATGCCATTGTCGCAGCACACGGCAGTGATGCCAAATCTCAGAAATCCGTCTGCACTGTGACTGGATGGTGGTGGATAGATCTTGTGGTGGAACTGCTGGTCATATGTGTGTGGTGATGGAAGGACTCCTAAGTCTTGTGGTGTCACTGCTGGTGATACGTGTACGGTGATGGGAACACTCGGTCTTGTGGTGCCACTGCTGATGATATTGGTGCGGTAAAATGCCATGTTGGATTTGGATTGGATTGGGTGAACGCTCCTCGGCTTTTACGTTTTCTGACAAATATTTTTCGATCATACATTCGCTATCTGTGCAATGCTCTGGCTCGTCGCAAAGAACGTGTGTGCGCACGCACGCACACGGCATCCTTAAGCATTAATTATTCCCATCGGCTCTTAGACTCCTCCCCAAACTGCTGGTATTTAGACTAAAACCATGAAAGCGACTTTTGCTAGACTTCCGGCCGATTTCAGTCGTTTTTGGGCAAAGCTCCGATGGCCCTTGGTTTCACCCCTGGCATGCACAAGCGATCTTGAGATTAAGAGCTAGCCTCTGATCAAATACGTGATAATATATATCTACATCGTATCGTGTTTTTGTTGACCCTTAAATATGAATCATCACATCATCCTATCATCATCATCATAGTTACCATCCCCATCATCGTATATGTATTAGCTTTACTACATTCCCCTGAACTGAATTGAATGTGTTGATGTGCGTGTTGGTATCACAGCAAGTTGGAAAGGCGTGCTTATTTGCACCTGGAGGGCATGGTTAAGTTGAATCACGTGCCATCGATTTCATTTTTACCATAATTCGAATACGAACCTCTATGACGTCACGCTTAGCTAAAATCGCCGGACGGTGGTACCTAGTATCTATGGCCTTGGCTAAAATGGGCAATGCTAAAATGAAAATCATAGTAAGGCGGTGAAATAAAAATAGAACAATTTATTTTGCAGCAGATCAGCAACAACATTTCACGTGCTGCGCAATATTCCACACTGTATATTGGAAGAAAGTCACTGGTCACTAAGTTAAGCTCTACTAAAAATTCATCACAGGGAATTGCAAATGAAGTGAAGAACTATATATATGAATATCGCAACTTTGTATATTGAATGTAGCAAGCCATAGGTAAAAGCGAAAAGCGGGGAATATAAATTGTTACTGTTATTTGTCCCTGGTGCGCCAGAATTGTACAATCAGACCAAAGTAGTCGTGAGAAAAAACATTATATCCTACTGGTAAGAATCCTGTACTATAATTTATATATTCTTCTTTATAACTAAAACAAACAGTGATAATGTGAACACAAAATATTTTGTTGCTGTCATAATTCCCAGTTTGAGTGGCATGGTGACTAAAATTACCACTGTATGGATAAGTTACCATAATGTCATTGCAAAACTTGGTATAATTTGGGTATAAAACTCCGTCCAACCTGTTGTTATAGGGCCTTGGTTTCGAGGACAACAGTTTTGTGGAATTAATTGGTGTCACACGTTCAACACGCATCAGAATGTTCCATTATAAACTTATCAATCGAATCATTACAACTACCTGTTCAGATCCCGGAACTCCGTGAGCCAATGAGATAATAGAGATAGAATCTGGGTCAGAGCTAGAATCCAGACCGTCAAAGTAGGGGTGCAAGTGTAAAAAAGTAGGGGACCCATAATACCATTAAGAATGAATTTAGTAATGAACCACCCAAATTTTCCACACTTGGCCTGTTATACATATTTGGAATCCAGACAAAGTGAAATCGCTCGCTCGCTAATCGCTTTATTTAAAAATAATAAATGTCAAAGACAATGAAAATTACACATTCTGTAAACAAGAGCCTGAAATACTAGCTCATAGGTACTGGCATTGTCCCAGAGTTCAATTATTCATCAATTCCATTAAAACGGATATCGCGAGAGAATATAAAATCAACTTGAATGTAGATCTCAAAACTTGGTTCTTTCCAACAAACTTAAGTGCAATATAAACCTGTATAAGCATTAATCACATTAGCAAAAATGGTCATTTATGAGGCACGCTGTAAAGAAACCCAGCCGAACGTTATTCACTTAAAGAACACATTGAAGTGTCAAGCCGAAATATGATATAATGCAGCTAGATTAGCCAACAAACAGGATATGTTTGAAAAGAAGTGGGGGCCTATGAAACATATTCACATTGAGGCGGACTGACAGACAGCATTCAAACGTTATAGGCCCGCGCACACACTGTAATGCGCACGTACACGCACACGCACTACCGAACACGCGCCACCGCACACGCACCACCGCACACGCACCACCGCACACGCGCCACCCCACCACCGCACACACGCCACCGCACACGCCCCACCGCACCACCGCACACACACCACCGCACACGCACCACCGCACACGCGCCACCACACCACCGCACACGCGCCACCGCACCACCGCACACGCACCACCGCACGCACACATGCACACCGCCTTGTGCACATCCTTGTGCGGTCATCCGCTTCCGTCACCCAAAGATGCTGCGAGCGTGTCGGTCGTGATTGACGTGTCGGCCGGTTCGCGTGTGACCGGCTGGGTCCGCGCCGCGGCGCGCTGCTCTCAGCGGTGGGACCCGGCCGCCGCCGCCGCCGCCGCCGCCGCCGCTGCCGCCGTCTCCGTCGAAGTTGTCCACGGTAGATGCAAACACGGTTATCGCGGCCGTCTGCGCTGCCGGTGCCGGTGCTGTTGGGGGACCCAACGTGGTGTGTATTGTGTGTAGTGCGATTGCGCGTTTCTTTAGTGCGATTGGTTCGTTTTTTTATTGCGAAGTTATGCATTTTGTGCATGGTAGTGATTGGTGATTGGTGATTGGTTCTGTGATTGGTGTCTTTTGGGGCGGTTGTAGAGTGATTGTTCGACAAATTATTGCTATACGTAAAATACACCACCGGTGGGAGCTGGATAAATGTGAGAAAAAATCGTAACTATGGGCAGAAAATGGAAAATCAATAGCTTTTTGTTCATTTGTAATACTTAAAAAGATCACCAACCGCAAACAACAGCGATTATTTTCCACTCACTGAGCAGTGAGTGGAAAATAATTGCTGTTGTTGTGGCAGCACTGCCAGACGTATCACATAATTTCCCTCTAGAAATCTCAGAGTTTTTTTTTACATGAAAACCTAAATTTCAGAAAATTATTTGAAAAAGCCCCTGACTGAAAATTCAGAGGTTTTGTGAAAATCTTCCCTGAAACGTCACTTCGAAACCTCTAGATTTCAGTGAAAACTTCTGAAACTGACAGCAGTGTTTCCGCTGTTTTCTTCGCTGTCATTTGTTTGGACCGTCGCTTTTCATTTTGTGTCGACATAGCGACGGAAATACGTCACGGGAGGAACACACCATCACCCGAACATATGCACCGAACATACGCACATGCAGGACATATATATTTGAAAGCAACAGCGAAAGGACACAGTCAAGCAGAAGGTAGGCCGTTTCAGGTGCGTCCCCTAATGCGTCCCCATAGTTATCTGAAAACCTTCAGTTTTCAGAAGTAGGGGGTCGCGCGTCCCTCTGCGTCCCCCTCAATTGAAGCCCTGCGTCAAAGACAGGCAAGGCAACCCTGCGAGGCTGCTCATGACAGGCGTATCGCAACTCGAGAAATGCAGCGTTATTGTTATAACTATAACGCTGTTACTATACAGGGTGATCGCGAATGAATGACCCAAAAATAAACAAGTCACGTGCAAATGTAAAATAATATTTTTCCTAAGCACGTGCCGAAATCCACTGAACCCATTTTAACATTTTGTGTAATTATCATTTTGAACTCATAGGTGAACTTTTCTGGTCACAACGACCAATTATCTCCCAGGAGCCCTGTTCGGCACTTTCAGCCCAACAGCATGTCCATCAAGACAGCCCAGGTTCAGCCCAGGTTCAGACCAGGTTCAGACCAGGTTCAGCCCAGGTTCAGCCCAGGTTCGGGTCAGCTCCGATTGAGCTGAAATTTGCACAGAAGATCCGCCAGAGGCCCAGAAGTCCACACCTAGCAGCATTCAGTGTCACTCCCAGCGGTTTGATCTCCAAAGGTCAAGCAAGGTCACGAGTTCAAATATTGCACAGTACATTGTGGCCTACTCAGAAGAGCTATGGGGATGAATCTAACGCTAAAATACTCGTACATAATTGGTCTTACGTTTCCCAGAACGACTTGACCTCTCAAGGCCACCATTTGACCTAAGGTCATTTGGGGACTCATCCGCCGGTACCATTGCACAGCGCATAACTGGTATACACAAATTATTTTGCAAATTAAAAAGCATGGCAAAATGTGACCCAGGTGATGCACTAACATTCGCCGAAAACACCTACTTGATAGCTATCACGGTTTGACCTTGACAATTAAACGTCACAGGAAACGTCAATTAAACGTTGCGAGAGGTGCAGCCCGGGTTCAGCCCAGGCTCGATTTTGCACAGCACATTGTGGCCTACCCAGAAGAGCTACGGGGATGAATCCAACGCTAAAATACTCGTATATACTTGGTCTTACGTTTCTCACAACGACTTGACCTGTCAAGGCCACTATATGACCTAAGGTCATTTGGGGCACAGCCGCCGGTACCATTGCACAGCGCATAACTGGTATACAAAAAAGAAGAAAAAACATGTCAAAGTGTGACCCAGGTGATGCACTAACATTCGCCGAAAACACCTACTTGATAGCTATCACGGTTTGACCTTGACAATTAAACGTCACTGCGAGAGGTGCAGTCCGGGTTCAGGCCAGGTTCGATTTTGCACCGCACATTGTGGCCTACCAAGAAGAGCTACGGGGATGAATCTAACGCTAAAATACTTGCACACACTTAGTCTTACGGTTCCCATGTGAACCCGACCTCTCAAGGTCACCATTTGACCTAAGGTCATTTGGGGACTCATTCGCTGGTACCATTGCACAGCGCATAACTGGTATGCAAAACAAAATATTTTACAAATTAAAAAGCATGTCGAAATGTGACCCAGGTGATGCACTAACATTCGCCGAAAATACCTACTTGATAGCTATCACGGTTTGATCTTGACGATTAAACGTCACGAGAAACGTCAATTAAACGTTGAGAGAGGTGCAGCCCGGGTGCAGCCCAGGTTCGTTGTTGCACAGCACATTATGGCCTACCCAGAAGAGCTATGGGGATGAATCCAACGCTAAAATACTCGTACATACTTAATCTTACGTTTCCCACAACGACTTGACCTCTCAAGATCACCATTTGACCTAAAGTAATTTTGGGACTCAGCCGCTGGTACCATTGCACAGCGCATAACTGGTATACCATTTTTTTAAACAAATTAAAAAGCGTGGCGAAATGTGACCCAGGTGATGCGCTAACATTCGCCGATAACACCTACTTCATAGCTATCGCGGTTTGACCTTGATGATTAAACGTCACGAGAAACGTCAATTAAACGTTGCGAGAGGTGCAGACGGGGTTCAGCCCAGGCTCGATTTTGCACAGGACATTGTGGCCTACCAAAAAGAGCTACGGGGATGAATTCAACGCTAAAATACTCGTACATACTTGGTCTCACGTTTACCGGAACGAATTGACCTCTCAAGGTCACCATGTGACCTAAGGTCATTTGGGGACTCAGCCGCCGGTATCATTGCACAGCGCATAACTGGTGTAAACAATACTTTTAGAAATTTAAATGCATGTCGAAATGTGACCCAGGAGATGCACTAACATTCGCCGAAAACATCTACTTGATAGCTATCACGGTTTGACCTTGACAATTAAACGTCACTGGGAGAGGTGCAGCCCGGGTTCAGTCCAGGCTCGATTTTGCACAGCACACTGTGGCCTACCAAGACAAGCTACGGGATGAATCCAACGCTAAAATACTCGCACACACTTGGTCTTACGTTTCCCACATCGACCCGACCTATGAGGGTCACCATTTGACCTAACGTAATTTAGGGACTCAGCCGCTGGTACCATTGCACAGCGCATAACTGGTATACAAAAACATATTTTACAAATTAAAAAGCATGTCGAAATGTGACCCAGGTGATGCACTAACATTCGCCGGACACACCTACTTAATAGCATCACGGTTTGACCTTGACAATTAAAGAGAATGTTTCATCTTTCTGAAAGTTGTCAAATATACGCTGGTTGTAGTAGAAATATGAAGTAGGTGCTGCTGAAAACGATGGTGACATTTTCACTCGAAAAGTCACTTAAATTTATACCAATTCAGTTTTTAGATTTGGGCGAATGACGTCATTATTGAGCTATAGACTGCCGCTGATTGGCTGACAAAGTGGGATTGGCTGTAAAGGTGGCTGTCAGCCAATCAGCGGCTGCTCCAGCCTGGAGTCATTTTTCAAATGGTAAATTAAATTGCTTAACAACGGTTAAATTTTGGGAAAAGTGACCTGAGTGATTAAGACATTTTAATAACGGCCCAAGATAATGGCTATCTCAGTTTAAAACTAATACAAAGGTGAAACATTCCCTTTAAACGTCACTGCGAGAGGTGCAGCCCGGGTTCAGCCCAGGTTTGATTTTGCACAGCATATTGCGGCCTACCCAGAAGAGCTACGGGGATGAATCCAACGCTAAAATACTCGTCCATACTTTTTCTTACGTTTCCCACATTGACTTGACCTCTCAAGGTCACCATTTGACCTAAGGTCATTTGGGGACTAAGCCGCCGGTACCATTGCACAGCGCATAACTGGGATACAAACATAATTCTACAAATTAAAAAGCCCAATGACCTTTGATCAAATGTTGACCTTGAGAGGTCAAGTCGTTGTGGGAAACGTAAGACCAAGTATGTACGAGCATTTCAGCGTTGGATTCATCCTCGTAGCTTTTCTGGGTAGGCCACAATGTGCTGTGCAAAATCGAACCTGGGCTTAACCCGGCCTGGACCTCTCGCAGTGACGTTTAGTTGTCAAGGTCAAACCGTGATAGCTATCAAGTAGGTGTTTTCGGCAACTGTTAGCACATCACCTGGCTCACATTTTGATATGCTTTTTATTTTGTAAAACCATTTTTGTATTCCAGTTATGCGCTGTGCAATGGTACCAGCGGCTGAGTCCCCAAATGACCTTAGGTCAAATGGTGACATTGAGAGGTCAGGTCGATGTGGGAAACGTAAGACCAAGTGTGTGCGAGTATTTTAGCGTTTGATTCATCTACGTAGCTCTTCTTGGTAGGCCATAATGTGCTGTGCAAAATCGAGCCTGACCTGAACCCGGACTGCACCTCTCACAGTGACGCTTAATTGTCAAGGTCAAACCGTGATAGCTACCAAGTAGGTGTTTTCGGCGAATGTTAGCGCATTACCTGGGTCACATTGCGACATGCTTTGTAATTTGTAAAATTATTTTTGTATACCAGTTATGTTCTGTGCCGGCGGCTGAGCCCTAAATGACCTTAGGTCAAATGGTGACCTTGAGAGGTCAAGTCGTTGTAAGAAACGTAAGGCCAAGTATGTACGAGTATTTTAACGTTGAATTCACCCCGTAGGTCTTCTGGGTAGGCCACTATGTGCTGTGCAATATTTGAACTCGTGACCTTGCTTGATCTCTGGAGGTCAAGCTGCTGGGAGTGACACCGAGTCAGTGGCGTTGCCACGGTTTCAAAACTTGTACGGACAAACCATGACATCGAACCTTTCGAGCGGGGGAGGGGGTAGGACGTGATCTTTTGCAGGTGTGTCAATACGATGTTTAAAGGAAACCAGTCACTTCAATAATTACATTTTTAGCGTTGAGATAGTAGTTTTGAAAGTTATGTCGAGAAAACACCTACTGCATACTCTGGACTTGATTGTAAGGACTCTCCTGCAGCCTGCTGAATATATTAGATGTTTTGTCCTGTCATTCAGCGTTGTGTCAAAAAACGTAGCGCTGTGTCGAAAAGCTTCATATGTAATGTGCTAAAAACAGCGTTATTGGACCAGCGAGCGAACCCTTCGCAACTGACAATATTATTCTAGATGTGTAAGCAAGTGATGGAATAATCATTGCATTTGTACTTACTAATTGTATCAATAATTATTTTAACCAAGTTCCTAGCTTTTTACAGCTCACTTCTATTCTTCTTTCGAAGCACACAATGTAGTGGACCAAGCACCATATCCTCCTGCGACCAAAGCGCTAACTGGAACTCTCACCCTGTTCCGAGGGATATGGGGGCCGGGACGATTTTTTCAGAAGCCCGCCGAGGGATTTTAACCGTGGTCCCCGTCACAGAAAGCAAATATTTTACCACTGTGCCAGATTGCTCCCCCGAAGCACACAATATCATAACATGCGCCACATGGATAAAGTAAGTATGGATTGGAATCATACGCGATGTAGCGACCACAGAGCGGTACTAGCTGTCGTTTTGTGGTACGGGAAACGGCCTATCAAAGGGACGTTCCTACATATATGGGCACAAATTACCAGGCATGATGTCCATCGGTGGAGCCAACATGTCATAAGTGCTTGTGAGAGCTTCCCGAATGCATTTAAACTTAATTTGGTTCATCCCACAATCACCGGAAGGCGAGAAACCATGCGACGGGGCGGCGGTCTTAGCGTTGCGGCCTACCACGGGGCGGGCGGTATACTAGCTGGTGTTTTCGTAGTACACGGGAAACGGCAGCGGCTGCGCGTGGTCGCGGATAACAATAGATAGTGGGCGGAGTTTCCTATCCATACTTACTTTCTTTATCCATGTTCGCCATTTGCGAATTTTGCGCCACTTTCGCAATATATACTGAAAATGCGTGTCTATGTTATCGAAATATATTCTTTCGAAAACAATTTTTGTTGTTGTTGGTATATCTGGATAATTTACCCAAAGAATTTTAGCCCAAAAAATAGCTGAAAAGTGGGGTGGTCATGGCCTGCCGGTCCCCTTGTTCCTACGCTTGTGATATTTTCGCACTTGTCAATATTGAGGTCACCAGAGGTCATCGAAGGTCAAATTTGCAAGTTTAGGACTTCACTCCAGAAACACCCCAAATATCTCGGGAACTATGATAGTTTGGAACAAACGGAGACACGCAATCGAAAGGTCTTGAAAAATGCTATCGCTTAGGTTCCTCCACTTTTGTATAAGGTCAATAGTTTAAACTCCAGAGGCAACTAAAGCCTTTGGTTACCTATGGAGCCTAAACTATTGATGCAAAGGTCATGTTGGCATTTTCTTCCCACAAGTTGTTCGTGTATAACTTTTTACCTAATACAGATATGACAATGATTTTAAAGCCATCGTGTTTGCCTCGTCAAGACGATCCGAACCATACTTATAATGACCGAATCCGGTCAAGTTCAAAATATGACCTCAGGTCTAGGTCATTTGGTGACCCAGGTTGGTCATGTTGCATATGAGAAGGCGCATCTCGACGAGATAAGCACTGTGGTATCAGTCACATGTCTCTAGCTAGCACGTATAGCACGCACGTCTCCCGTCTATTCCTTGCATTTCCTAAAACTTCAGGAGGCACATCCAAACGCCCCCCCCCCCTCCCCAGCACGGCGCGGGTTAGGCCTAATACACTGTACTTGGATCCATGTAAAATAAAACGCGCGTGCATCAGTGTTGTCAGCGCCAAGAGGAAACCAAATACAGTTCAGTAAAATTACGACCTGACCATGTATGTTACTGGACTAGTGACTAACAAGAGAGTATTTTGTTTTGCTCTTTCGCATATTTCGCAATATCTCGTAAGCTACCGCCAATATCGTCCCCAAACTTGCAGTACTGGCTTTAGCATCAATCACCGCTCACTAAACGGCTAAACGTTTTAGCAATGACAAGGACAAAATGGCAATGCCTCTTGGCATTTTTGCACATACTCTTTTTCCGAACTCCAGGCGAAAAACATTAACATGTCATTCCAACTGGCCATTTGTGCGTTCTTGGGGAGGGGACAAACATATAACTTTTCATGTCGAGCAATAAGTTCCATGAATAGAGGTAGTTCGTCACGATCTGTCACAAATAGTCCATCTGAAGATAATTCGAATATAAACATTGCAGGTATCGATATCTCTAATTCTGCACCTTCAAATGGTTCCGCAAACTTGTACGGACAGTCCGTACAAGTTTTTGGAGGTTCGCCAACTTGTACGGACACTGTCCGTACTGTCCGTAGTGGTGGCGACACCCATGCACCGAATGCTGTTAGGTGTGGACTACTGGGACTCTGGTGGAGCTTCTGTGCAAATTTCCGCTCAATTGGAGGTGACCCGAACCTGGGCTGAACCTGGGCTGAACCTGGGCTGTCTTGATGGACATCCCAACAGCACGTTTACCAGAACAGGCCAGTTGATTTGTGCGAAAGCATAAGGAGCTGAATTCGATGGATGGGGGTTGGAAGGCGTTTCGGCAACAGTTTCGTCCACACTCTGAGACTGAGAGTCACAAGCTTGGCATGGGATAAGCGGCGGTTGGCGGAAAATCCTCAGAAAGAAACTCACAGGCTTCTTGCCTTGATTCCTTCTTCCAGGCTGGCGGTCGGCACAGGAGACGAAGCAAAAGCTTTCATTTTAAGATCTTTCTAAAGATCCTCCGAACTGTTGCGTATCTCATCTCAAGCTCGCGAAACGTTTCTCTCACGTGACAGTGCGGTTGCTGCTTTAAAAAGCTTTTCAGCTTTTTCGACTTTATCCGCAGTTACCTCGTTTGTTCCGATGGGTGGCAGAGGCCTCGCCGAGGCTGTCTGCTTGACACGTTGAAGCGGTGTCAAAAGCCTTCCGTTTTGTTACTTTACATGGAACGTGTGAACTGTGAAGTGAATGAAACGTGCCGAAGCGCCTTCCAAGCCCCAATCGCTGACTTTAGCTCCTCATGCTTTCGCACAATCCAACTGGTGCATGTTCTTGGTAAACGTGCTGTTGAGCTGAAAGTGCCGGACAGGGGCCCTGGGAGAAAATTGCTCATTATGACCAGAAAAGCTCACCTACGTGTTCAAAATGGTAATTAGACAAAATGTCCAAATGTCTACAATGGATTTCCGCACGTGCTTATGATTTTTTTAATTATTATTTTGCTTTTGCACGTGACTTGTTTATTTGCGTGACATTCATTCGCAATCACCCTGTATTTATAACTAAAGCGCCCTTTTCATACGACTTAGGCGAGCGTGGCTGATGTCAAATGGCAGGCGACTCGGGAGATGTGATAAAAGCCCCAGTATAAAACTTGCGCTTAATATTTTGTGTCGTCTTACGGAAACTAAAAAACGGTTACATTGAAACACTTCCAGCTTTTTAGCATCATGAAACCGGAACTCGGGCTTGAGAAGCTACACAGTGATCCCGCCTGGACTGAAAAGCTGAACCTGCATTTCGTCACAGTCGGATACAATACGGTGTGGCGAGGAGCCTATCTGCAATGTGCAGTAGAGCTCGGCGGCTCGCTGCCTGCCCGCTTACTATGTATATCCAATACCCACGCGTGTATGCAGAACCACGCTTAAAATGCGTCCGGCGACTCTCCCCGAGCTCTCGCTGGCGGTGAAAGGGATGGGTGAGCCGCGAGCGTGCTGGATTGGTCAGACCACGACGGACCAGGCTCGCTGTGGCGGGGACCGCGAGGATACTGGATTGGTCACTGGTCAGACCACGACGGACCAGGCTCGCTGTGGCGGGGACCGCGAGCATGCTGGACTGGTCAGACCACGACGGACCAGGCTCGCTGTGGCGGGGACCGCGAGCGTACTGGATTGGTCAGACCACAGCGGACCAGGCTCGCTGTGGCGGGCACCGCGAGCGTGCTGGATTGGTCACTGGTCAGACCACAACGGACCAGGCTCGCTGTGGCGGGGACCGCGAGCATGCTGGATTGGTCAGACCACAACGGACCAGGCTCGCTGTGGCGGGCACCGCGAGCGTGCTGGATTGGTCACTGGTCAGACCACAACGGACCAGGCTCGCTGTGGCGGGCACCGCGAGCGTGCTGGATTGGTCACTGGTCAGACCACAACGGACCAGGCTCGCTGTGGCGGGGACCGCGAGCATGCTGGATTGGTCAGACCACAGCGGACCAGGCTCGCTGTGGCGGGCACCGCGAGCGTGCTGGATTGGTCACTGGTCAGACCACAACGGACCAGGCTCGCTGTGGCGGGGACCGCGAGCATGCTGGATTGGTCAGACCACAACGGACCAGGCTCGCTGTGGCGGGGACCGCGAGCGTACTGGATTGGTCAGACCACAGCGGACCAGGCTCGCTGTGGCGGGGACCGCGAGCGTACTGGATTGGTCACTGGTCAGACCACGACGGACCAGGCTCGCTGTGGCGGGGACCGCGAGCGTGCTGGACTGGTCAGACCACGGCGGACCAGGCTCGCTGTGGCGGGGACCGCGAGCGTGCTGGACTGGTCAGACCACGGCGGACCAGGCTCGCTGTGGCGGGGACCGCGAGCGTGCTGGACTGGTCAGACCACGACGGACCAGGCTCGCTGTGGCGGGGACCGCGAGCGTACTGGATTGGTCACTGGTCAGACCACAACGGACTAGGCTCGCTGTGCGGGGACTTGCCTGATATGCATATCTTCAGTATCTCAGCAGCTCATTCGCATGGGATGAAGTGCCTGCTACCGGGAAGGAGGTTCACGTGTTACTATTATTCAAAGCGGGAGAGCGGACTGACCGGGATATTTTGACCAATGCCAATTTCATCTGCGGTGTGAAAACTTCGTGCGAAAATAGTTGCTGTATAAATAATAGCTGAGAACCACATTGTTTGTGCCGAACAGCATGGTTTCTTCCCTAGCCTTTCTACAGAGACGGCCATGCTCGACGCTGTTAATTACTTACTAACACATTCAAAACGGCTCCGTGTAGGCTCTACTCGCAGACAACACTTCAAAAGCTTTTAACAGCGTCCGGCGTCGATCATGGTCGGCTCCTTGAAAGGCTGGGGTGGTACGGTGTCCGTGTCACGGTGTCCGGTGTCCGATGACTTTTCAAGATAAAAAATATCGCCATCGTTTTCAGCAGCACTTGCTTCATATTTTCGGCTACAACCAGCGTATATTTGACAACTTTCAGAAAGGTGAAACATTCCCTTCAAAGGGAATGGTTCACTTTTGCATTGGTTTTGAACTGAGATAACTATTATCTTTGGGCGTTATTGAAATGTCGAAAATACTAAGGTCATTTTCCCCATAACTTAGCCGTTTTTAAGCAATTAAATTTTTCCATTTGAAAATGGGTTCTAGGCTAGTGCCGCCGCTGATTGGCTGACAGCCACTTTGCCAGCCAATCCCACTTTGTCAGCCAATCAGCGGCGGCACTAGCCTAGAACCCATTTTGCAAATGGAAAAATTAAATTGCTTAAAAACGGCTCAGTTATCAATAATGACGTCATCATCTCAAATTTAAAACCTTAATTTGTATAAAGTTAAGTAACCTTTCGAGATAAAAAAATATCACCATCGTTTTCAGCAGCACTTACTTCATATTTTCGACTACAACCAGCGTAAATTTGACAACTTTCAGAAGGGTGAAACATTACCTTTAAATGAATGATGGGGATCAACAATCGTGTATGCTCAAGCTCAAACTTGCTCCTGCAGCACCTAAAGCAGGGCAGCGGCAATTTTTTTTTAAAATATTTATTTCTGATTCCAAAACGTTTTTCTCAGCTGTGCTCAGTACTAGATTCATGATGGCCGCTCTCATCCAGTTTGGCTGTGAAATTGGCGTCCGCCCAAAGCCGAAGCGTCCGAATTCGCCGAGACTTGACCTTGAAAATCTTTCTGTGTTATAAGGTATTGGCCACAAATCTCCTACGGCCCCAAAGTCGAGCCATAGCCATTCTTGTTGTTTTATTCATGTTTTATTATGAAAGAGGATATGGATGTTGAAAATATAATTAACTGTTGGTATACGCATTTTAATTTTAAAGTGCACGGACGGAATGGTGATGTTGAGTTTGACATATTCAAAAGCAAATCATAGTCCGCAAAGAAGTGATTCTAAATAGTGATGAGGCGACTCAAATTTTACGAATGGGTGCCAATCATGAGTGGTGTAATTTTTTTAAAATCTAATGGGGGAGTTTCGAGAACCAAATTTTGCCGGTGAAATCGGACACGCTTAATCTTGCGTTTTGGCCTGCGTGGCCTGCGTGGTAGCAATATCCCTTTAACGGGCTTATGATTCACGGATCGACGGGCCAATAATTTAATAGGTTAGAGCGTCAAGCTATCTCCCAATTTTGTTTTGTGATAACGGGTCAACGAGTCAACCATCCACTAGTACCTACTATACTTGTCTGGGTAAGGTTTGTGTATGCAGGGGTGGTAAAAGTGTTTTGAGTGGCCCCGACCAAAAGTGGCACATACAAAAATGACCCAAGCACTGCTGGGGTCATTTTTTTACTTCACATGAATACCCTAACACCTGGCTGCATGCTCACATCATCCCTATATTTTAACCAACGCCGTGCCGGCGGGGGGTTAGACACCCCTTCAGGTTTTTCGCGGATAGCGGAAAAACGGCGAAGCGCAGCGCCGCCATTTTTGGCACAGCTGTTTGTACATCAATTGTCCACATTATTAAAAAATCATTGGGTCATCTTAGGTCAGGTCACCAGACCAGATACAGTGACCCCACCTCCCAAAAAACTTGTGGTCGTACCACAGTCACAGTTTTGGGATGATCGGTTTTATACTTACAGGATTTCATAAGGTCACATATATCTACAATTCGTTTGTTTATCTTGGATTTTTAATATCAGTGACCTAAGGTCGGTTTAATCTCGTGACCTGCTTAGACGATAAGTCTAAGGAGAAATATTAAAATGCTTCCTATTCTAAGGAGACGCAAGATAGCAGTCTAATTCCTTCTGGATCATGTTATTATAGAACATTCTTGATGACCTAGGTGCCATTTGTGTTCAGTGACTCCTATAGGGTCAGCCGAGGTCATCCGAGGTCACCAACAGTGGTATGCCAATAACTCTCGACATAATGACGATAGAGAAGTGAAACCGACACCAATGTATTTACATCGTCGCGGCACGTCTTCCCATATACAACATGACTTACTTAAGTCACCACCACTTGACCTTGACCAGAGGTCACATTTGAAAGTTGACCATATCTGGTCAACATTAATATGAGGCAAGGCGTTTTGACGAGAAAAACACAATGGCGTCAACATTATTGCCTTGTCGTTATTAGGTGAAAAGCTATTCGTGATAAACGTTTTTTGAATAGCCTTTTTGACATTTGATGAGCTCTGGAGCCTAAAATTTTGACCTGAGCTCAAATTTGAGGACACCTTGGCGATTGCATTTTTCAAGAGCTTGGGATTATTTTTTTCCTGTTTATTCCTATCTATCATAGTTCCTGTGATATCTGGGGGCTTCTGGAGCTAAGTCCTAAAACTTGAAAATCTGACCTTTGATGGCCTTTGGTGACCTCAATATTGACTTGAGTAAAAAACATCTAAAGTACTTTCGAATGTCCTTGTCGAGAGCTTTTTAAATTTGGTCTGCGTCTTTCTAGCTCTTTTAGTTTTCGAGTTAAAGGGGTGGGGTCCCAGGGCAGTGAAATCCACTGTCCTGACAGTGGACCTTCATTGAAAATGCACTAGCACCCTGGCCCGCCCCGGGGAATCGACTGTCCGGATTTCCCGCGCGGTGCCGGGGGTGGGGCGTTTAGACGCCCCTCCTTAGGTTTTTCGAGGATAGCAACAAAACGGCTGCGCGCAGCACCGCCGTTTTTGGCACAGCTGTTAAGGCATCAATTGTCCACATATTGTAAAATTCTTGACTACGGGTCATCTCAAGTCAGGTCACCAGGCCAGGTCACGTGACCCCACCTCCAAAAAAGTGTGCGGTCGTACCACAGCCACAGTTTTTAGCCGATCGATTTCGTACTTACAGGATTTCATAAAGGTGGTATCTACTACCATTCGTTTATCTCGGATTTTTGATATCGGTGACCTAAGGTCGGGTCAATTTCGTGACCTCCCAATGGGGAAATATTCAAATGCTTCCTATTCTGAGGATACGCATATCAGCCCAATTCCTTCTGGATCATGTTATTCCAGACCATTCTTGAAAACCCAGGTGCATTTTTGGTGCAGTGACCCCACGTGTTGAATCTATCGTCCGGATTTTTTCCCGTCAGATTTTTTTTTATTTTATAGTATTATTGGCAATCAAGAGCTGAAACGCAACTACTAATACAAAAGTAAATGTGCTGGAGGGGGATCCGTCTGCTGCCGCGTTGGAGCGTGGTCGTTGCTGCTGTAGCGTGCTGTCGTCTCGCTCGTCGCTGTCCGCGCGTGCTGCCGCCCCGCTCGCCGTGATCGGCGCGTGCTGCCGCTCCTCTTGCCGGTGCCTGTGTGCTGTCGTGGGGCTACTGTGTCGTGTTCACCGTAGTGTTTCTACGGTGAACTGTGAACTGCCGCTGCCGCTGAAGGTGATCAATAACTAATTGTGTAGTAACTACTGTGTACTGTCGCTGATATTGTGAAGTTACTGTGCAATAAATGTTAACTATAAAAAAAAGTAAATGTACATACATACTGACGTGATGAATATGATGATTAAGTGAATACTACATCTGAAGTTGTTTTGACGATCAGTATTTCTAAAGACATGATCGCTTAGTAAATTTTCACATAAATGACAGTAAATAATGATTTTTGCTGGCATTTTGACCCCCGAGTACTTCATGAGAAGGAGCATTTTGTCCCCGACCTTATCCATGAGGACAGAACACTTTACCACCTCTGTGTGTATGTTTAGTTTTAACATGTCAACGATGAGAGCTTCTGAAGAGTCATACTCACGATGGAGCAGAGCGCGCGCAGGGGGTCAAAGGGGTCAGCTGACCCCCCCCCCCCCCCCGAAATTTCTGAGGGGCCCACATCAAAAGGACCCGTATTCTGGCAGGGGCCCGGTCTTGGTAAGGCCTGATCGAGGCAGGGACCCGGTGCTGGCAAAGGCGTGATATGGGGCCCGGTCAGGACGAGGGCCCGGTCCTTGCATATTCTTGATGCGGACCCGTTTCTGGTAGGGGCCCGGTTTTGGTCAGACCCGATCGAGGCAGGGGCCCGGTGCTGGCAAAGGCGTGGCATGGGGCCTGGTCAGGACGGGGGCCCGGTCGCAACAGGGCCTGGTCTTGCATATTCTTGATACGGGCCCCTTTCTGGTAGGGGCCCGGTCTTGGTCAGGTCCGATCGAGGCAGGGGCCGGTGATATGGACCTGGTCCTGGTCAAAGACGTGATATGGACCTGGTCAGGACGAGGGCCCGGACACAACAGGGCCCGCTCCTTGCAAATTATTTTATACGGACCCCTTCCTGATAGGGGCCCGTTCCTGGTAGGGGCCCGATCAAGACAGGGCCCGGTGCTGGCAGAGGCGTGATATGGGGCCCGGTCAGGTCAAGGGCCCGGTCACAACAGGGCCCGGTCCTTGCAAATTATTGATACGGGTCCGTTCCTGGTAGAGGCCCGGTCTTGGTCAGGCCCGATCGAGGCAGGGGCCCGGTGCTGGTAAAGACGTGATATGGGGTCCGGGCAAAACGAAAGCCCGGTCACAACAGGGCCCGGTCCTTGCATATTCTTGATACGGGCCCGTTTCTGGTAGGGTCCGGTCTTGGTCAGGTCCGATTGAGGCAGGGGCCCGGTGCTGGCAAATGCGTGATATGGGGCCCGGTCAGGACGAGGGCCCGATCACAACAGGGCCCGCTCCTTGCATTTTCTTTTTTTTGTATACGGGCCAGTTACTGGTAGGGGCCCGTTCCTGGTAGGGGCCCGTTCAAGGCCCTGGTGCTGGCAGAGGCGTGATATGGGGCCCGGTCAGGTCTAGTCTCTGGCCAAAACTATTGGCTAGAACAAACATGAACTAAATGTATCCCTATACCACTGAGAAATATGCGTTTTTTCCCCAAGGGTTACATTGAAAAGGTCACAATTTTGTATAACTTGTCCTTAGGTCACCGATATAGAAAATCCGAGATATTGTAGTCTCAAATGACCTCATGACGTGCCATGAGTTTCATGTTGCTCGATTAACCATTGTGCCGGTGGTGCTACCTGAAGTTGTTTGGTGGTCATGTCATTTGACCTGACCTGACCTGGCCGGGACCCATTCTTTTTTGCCAAAATGTGGCTTAGCTATTCATTTCAAGTTCCTGAAAGTTTCAAATAGATATTTCTATGCGTTTTCTGATTATGGCGAGAAAAAAACTAAGGGCGGGGGTGGGTGGGGGGGGGGGGGGGGGCAAAACCCCCAGCGCCTCCAGGGTTAATTCCTATTCCGTTCGCGAACGTATCCTAGCGTAGTTTATACGGGACTTTGAAGTCCAAAGGCTGGGAGTTTTAACCTGTAGAGGACTTGAATATGGGAGGTTAGAAAGAAAAAACGCCATAATTTGGCCCAATTTCTAAAATTGCTTCAATTTCCGAAGAGATAATTCATTCATGCCTAGAGAATATAAAGTTCCGTGTAAACGCGGTTTCTATCTGCACTACAATTTGCGCATAAGCATCTCAAACATCTGTGGGCGTAGCCAAATAATATTGTAACGTTCAACTTCACTGATTAAATAAATGTTTCGCTATTTGGCACTTGTTACGTTTCATCGTCAATACTAGGGATGCACCTAGGGACCGACGATTTTGAGTATCCAAGCCCACCAAAGACAATGAGTAGCAGATCTCCCGAAAAACTAGTTATTACGTTTTTTTTACGCGATCTGTTCCCCGTGCTTCTCTCATTTTGACCAAACTCCAGAAAGCCTGTGCGCAGCTTCCAGGCAGGTATGCAACAACTGGTTGACACCAGGCCTGGATCCGTTGGAATTATGCCTTCCCATGTCATGCGCAAGACCGTCTCCACATTTGTTGCGATGCTGTATGTTGTAAAAATCAGCCATGAATCGCGCCAACTGATCACACATACCTGCTACGCAAATATCGTATCGGTTCACCAGTCACCACTACTGCGTGTTGTCATTGACCTCATTTCGTCAACTCTGAACAGTTGTACCGCACATCAGTAGCACACACACCTAAAATTCGCACATCAGTAGCACACGCAGTCACCTTAAACGACATTGACAAGACAATTATCATGTCTCAGATCCCATGCTGTAGGGGGCCCGCTCAAAATCAAGTGACCGAAATCCGCGAAGTTTTCAACAACAAAAAAACACGGGTGGGGGCCCGCACACAAGGGGGCCGCTCTTAGGGCTCTGACCCCCCCCCCCCCCGCCCCCGAAATGGAATCATGCGTGCGCCACTGCGATGGAGCGTTCAATGAACTGTGTATATAACCAGACTATGGTTGAACCGGAGACCATGACTCAACACTGAGTGGCTAATGCACATTGAACTCTGTCGGGAGTTGTTGCAACATGTCAGATTTTATCTTTACAAGAGGAAATAGCATTTCATTTTGTCTGACCAAGTCGGTCGCCGCTAAGTATTGAATTCCCATACTCCCATGCACAGGGGCTCCACCAAGGGGGGGGGGGGGAACGTGCCTCCCCCAACATTTCGGATTTTAACAATACGCCTATGGGCGTTGCAAGGAAAGAATCGACTTCAGAATGCCTCCGTCTCCCCCCCCCCCCCCCAACTTTCGGAAGATGGCGGCGCCCTTGCCAATGCATTAATTCTAGTGGTGCCAGTTTCAGAAAATATTTGCCCAATGTCCGACCGATGTCCAAGACCATGGTCAGCTGTCCGTCCGAAACTGTCCGAAAATCATTGTTTGTCCGAAATTTGTCCGCATATTGCTATGCTTACTTGCCTATGGTTTATAAATAAAAGTAAGTTTGATGTGAATTACCTGCGGCACACTTCCTTTTTTAATTAAAAAAAGTAACTATTAAAAAAGGAACTAAGTGATTTT
>JAXIVJ010002437.1:0-2500 GCA_036785665.1 Chirona hameri
TGCAATGTCACACCAACTTGGTGCAATGTCTCACCAATTTGGTGCATTGTCTCACCATCTTGGTGCATTGTCTCACCAACTTGGTGCAATGTCCCACCAACTTGGTGAATTGTCTCACCAATTTTGGTACAATGTCCCACCAACTTGGTGCATGTCTCACCAACTTGGTTAATTGTTTCACCAATTTGGTGCAATGTTCCACCAACTTGGTACAATCGCTCACCAATTTGGTGCATTGTCTCACCATCTTGGTGCATTGTCTCACCAATTTGATGCATTCTCACCCATTTGGTGAATTGTCTCACCAACTTGGTAAATTGTCTCATCAGCTTGGTGCACTGTCTCACCAGGTTTGTGCATTGTCTCCCTAACTTGGTGCGTTGTCTCACCAACTTGGTGCACTATCTCAACAACTTGGTGCATTGTCTCAATAATTGGGTGCATTGTCTCACCAACTTGGTGCATTGTCTCACAACTTGGTGCATTGTCTCACCAACTTGGTTGCATTGTCCCATCAACTTTTGTCAGATGTTTTGGTTCCCTGGCGTGTTCAAATGTTCATTTATGACCCCAACCATGCAAAATAACCAGCCAATATATTATTTTTCCCCACCCACTATTTCTCTGAAAGCTACACCATGTTCTGAACTATCACCGGCAAACGATTTGGTTCGGTGGGGCGGAGCAGCTTTGGCTCTGTTGGAGAATTGCGCGGCCGTGGGGTGGAAGGGAAGGGGTGGAATGGGGTAACGTGAAACGCTGACCAACAGACCCCCGTTGGGTAATCAGTGTCCCGAACCGCAGGGCGAAGCTGCGAGGAGGACCCGAGTCATGAAGGCGGCCACCACTCCCGGGCTGGTTGTGGCGACTCGTGACCTATATGCCCGGCTCGATATTTTTGGGAGTTTCATTTCTCATATATTTGACCAAGATTGCCTTTTTTGCAGGGGTGTTCTCATGCAACATGTTTTGAGTTTAAGATTGTTTTCCAAAACCTTTATAATGTTGAGTCACAGCCTGAACACAGTGAAGTGAAGCAATTGCGAGTCTGTTCAAATACGCGGAACACAAATTGCAGTTACTTTTTCTTCTCGCAACGTGACGTTCCGCCATTTCTCCCATTTTATTTGAATAGGCTGTCGCTTTCACTTGACGCAACTGCCGTGATAACTCACGCAACTGCGTGATAACTCACGCAACTGCGTGATAACTCACGCAACTGGCGTGATAACTCACGCAACTGCGTGATAACTCACACAACTGCGTGATAACTCACGCAACTGCGTGATAACTCACACAACTGCGTGATAACTCACGCAACTGCGTGATAACTCACGCAACTGCGTGATAACTCACACAACTGCGTGATAACTCACACAACTGCGTGATAACTCACACAACTGCGTGATAACTCACACAACTGCGTGATAACTCACACAACTGCGTGATAGACTCACACAACTGCGTGATAACTCACACAACTGCGTGATAACTCACACAACTGCGTGATAACTCACACAACTGCGTGATAACTCACACAACTGCGTGATAACTCACGCAACTGCGTGATAACTCACACAACTGCGTGATAACTCACACAACTGCGTGATAACTCACGCAACTGCGTGATAACTCACACAACTTGCGTGATAACTCACACAACTGCGTGATAACTCACGCAACTGCGTGATAACTCACACAACTGCGTGATAACTCACACAACTGCGTGATAACTCACGCAACTGCGTGGATTAACTCACGGCAACTGCGTGATAACTCACGCAACTGCGTGATAACTCACACAACTGCGTGATAACTCACACAACTGCGTGATAACTCACGCAACTGCGTGATAACTCACACAACTGCGTGATAACTCACACAACTGCGTGATAACTCACACAACTGCGTGATACTCACACAACTGTCGTGATAACTCACACAACTGCGTGATAACTCACACAACTGCGTGATAACTCACACAACTGCGTGATAACTCACGCAACTGCGTGATAACTCACGCAACTGCGTGATAACTCACACAACTACGTGGCTCAGTCTTTGCGGTCTCTGGCAAGACGCTTAATCTTGTTTGCTGTTTGCTTTTTAACACGCGCCCTGGAGGGGGGCGAAATCCGCCCACCCCTCCGGTTTTTCGAGGATAGCGCAAAAACGGCTGCGCGCGGCGCCGCTATTTTTTGTATACCTGTTTAGAAATGAACTTCCCGCATTATGTCAAATTCTTGGCTTCAGGTCATCTCAGGTCAGGTCACCAGACCAGGTCACGTGATGACCTCAACTCCAAAACGTTTGCAGTAGTACCACAGCCACAGTTTTACGCCGATTGGTTTCAATTTTGCAGGACTTCATAAGGTCATAGATACCAACAATTTGTTTATCTCGGATTTCTAATATCGGTGACCTAAGGTCAGGTCAATTTTGTGACCGCCAACACGGTTTTATCAATAACTATCGACATAATGAAGATAGAGAAGAGAAA
>JAXIVJ010002437.1:7500-27500 GCA_036785665.1 Chirona hameri
GACGTAATAACCGCACCAGTGACGTAATATCCGACCAGTGACGTAATATCCGAACCAGTGACGTAATAACCGCCACAGTGACGTAATAACCGCACCAGTGACGTAATATCCGCACCAGTGACTTAATATCCGAACCAGTGACGTAATATCCGCACCAGTGACGTAATGCCCGCATCAGTGCGTAATATCCGAACCAGTGACATAATATCCGCACCAGTGACGTAATATCTGTACCAGTGACGTAATATCTGCACCAGTGACGCATCACTGTCTCTCCGTGCAGGTGTGGCCACTGGAAACGAGCCAAATAAATTCACCACCTCCGCCACGGTCACCATCAATCTGGTGGACAAAAACGATATGACTCCAGAGTTCAACGGTAAGTACTCAAACAATACGTGTTTTGGCGTATCGTGAGTTTCGCTAGCGCATCGTGAGTGTCGCCTCATATAACGGCGGAGTTAATGCGTCACTGGTTTTCCGTGGTGATTGCTTGATGAGACCCACATGTGAGTCACCGCTTATGTCAATGAGAGTCCACCAGTGTGCTGGGGTCACTTGTGTCTGAGAGGCATTCAGCGAATCACCGATTTTACATGATTTTATCGCTCGAGTTGACACGATTTCCGTGCTCGATTTCACACGATTTCCGTGCTCGATTCACACGATTTCAGTGCTCGATTTCACACGATTTCAGTGCCTTTTCCAGGTGTCTGACCGTGTCTTGTCGCTGCCACGCTCTGGGAAGGAGCAGTGTAGGTACTGCCTCGCTCCGCGGAGTTCTGCCTCCCTCTGACGCCCGTTTGCTTCGTCGGTGTGTGTGTGTGTGTGTGTGGTGTGTGTGTGTGGCGTGTGCGTTGTGCGTGTGCGTGTGCGTGTGCGTGTGCGTGTGCGTGTGCGTGTGCGTGGTGCGTGTGCGTGTACGTGTGCGTGTGCGTGTGCGTGTGCGTGTGCGTGTGCGTGCGCGTGCGTGTGCGTGTGGCGCGTGCGCGTGCGCGTGCGCGTGCGCGTGCGCGTGCGTCTGCGTCTGCGTGTGTGCGGCGTGTGCGTGGTGTGTGTGTGTGGTGTGTGTGTGTGTGTGTGTGTGTGTGTGTGTGTGTGTGTGTGTGTGGTGTGTGTGCTGTGCGCGTGCGTGTGCGTGTGTGTGCGTGTGCGTGTGCGTGTGTGTGTCCGACTTTGCAGACACGTCGTACACGGCAGATATCAAAGAGACGTTGCCGAACGGATCTCCTTGTTGCCAATTGTCTCGGCCACCGATGGTGATTCCAGTCCCCTATTCGGAACTGACAGTATCAGGTGAGGACATGTCTCATAACATCAGGTGAGAGAGAACAGATTATCACACGTCTCATAACATCAGGTGAGAGAGAACAGCTTCTCACCTGTCTCATAACATCAGGTGAGAGAGAACAGCTTCTCACATGTCTCATAACATCAGGTGAGAGAGAACAGCTTCTCACATGTCTCATAACATCAGGTGAGAGAGAACAGCTTCTCACATGTCTCATAACATCAGGTGAGAGAGAACAGCTTCTCACATGTCTCATAACATCAGGTGAGAGAGAACAGCTTCTCACATGTCTCATAACATCAGGTGAGAGAGGAACAGCTTCTCACATGTCTCATAACATCAGGTGAGAGAGAAACAGCTTCTCACATGTCTCATAACATCAGGTGAGAGAGAACAGCTTCTCACATGTCTCATAACATCAGGTGAGAGAGAAACAGCTTCTCACATGTCTCATAACATCAGGTGAGAGAACAGCTTCTCACATGTCTCATAACATCAGGTGAGAGAGAACAGCTTCTCACTGTCTCATAACATCAGGTGAGAGAGAACAGCTTCTCACATGTCTCATAACATCAGGTGAGAGAGAACAGCTTCTCACATGTCTCATAACACCAGGTGAGAGAGAACAGCTTCTCACATGTCTCATAACATCAGGTGAGAGAGAACAGCCTCGCACATGTCTCATAACAATCAGGTGAGAGAGAACAGCCTAGCACATGTCTCATAACATCAGGTGAGAGAGAACAGCCTCGCACATGTCCCATAAACATCAGGTGAGAGAGAACAGCTTCTCACCTGTCTCCATAACATGAAGTGAGAGAGGACAGATGAGAGACGCTTCGATTTGTTTGAATTTATTTAAAGGTTTGGGAATGTATTTGGTAACATGCATGTACAATTTCGCGGTACAACTAAAACTCCTTGGGGTCAACAGGGGTCACATGTCATGACCTCATTTGACCTGCGAAGTTAACGAATTGTGACATTCCTCCAAATGTTAGCAATCTAGGCATCATTCAAAAGCACTTGTCCCATAGAATGCACCTGCGATATCAATTTCACATTTTGTTTCAATTAAAGAGTATTGTCCTCGGATGAACATCCGTCGCGACAGCTTTCTGTATCACCATCACAACTGTGCACTAGGGTGCAGGCAATGCCGCACATTTGTTGATTTTTCCAGGGTTTGCACGGGTATTCCCATGCTCTGTTATACGTGGTTGAAAACATGAACCATTTATTTGCTCTAAAACATTTACCCTATTCGGTCGGACCAACGCAATCTTCGAAACACGTTTATCTTCTGGTGCCGGCTATGGAGGCTATGGCGAGCGAGCATAATATGAAACATCACGCTACTATACGACTGGAAACAGGCTCACGGGTAACGCTCTTGGCGAGAGAAACCAACGTTATAACATACTCTTCTAAAAGCGATACCTTTGGATTTGCTGGTCCGCAAACCGTAGTTGCGACATTCGGCCGCCAGGGGGCTAGGTCGCGAGCGGCTTGACCGTTCTCGAGTTCCCCAGTTCGTTTGCGTTTTGTATCTTGTTACATACAAGATACAAAACATATCTTATGTTCCCAAACCTCATGTCTGCGCCAATACTTATTGGTTTCAGTCATGGATGTAGGAACGTCACGAAAAGTGTGGGGCCAGTGAAACTTTGATATTGTCTTGAGAGAAACTAAACCCTCCTGTGCAATATTCTTTGCAGACCGCACTGGCAAACCGCTTTCCATCTCAAATATTCCTTAATAATCAAAGGAAAATATTTTTGACAAAAATGGCCGAAAAGAGAGGGGCCATGCCCCCCCCCCCCCTTCCCTGTTCCTACGCCTATGGACATTCAGTAACAGGCAGATGGTATGTTGTGACATGTTTGCAGGCCAGTATATATGTAAAGTATCGTTTTTAGAGCATTTTGTTTGTCATAAACTTGGTTTCTTTCTCCAAGAGCTTTACAATGAGCCCATTTCCAGCCTATTGTAGCGTGTTGTTCATTTTTACTCTATAGCCGGCACCGAAGGAAAACAAAAACATTCTTAAAAAATCGCACTTGTTCTGACCGGAAAACTGTTTTAGAGCTAATAAATGTGTTCATGTTTTCACCACGCATAACAGCATGGGAAATACCCGTGAAAGCCTGGAAAAATCAACAAATGTTCGGCATTGTCTGCACATTGGTGCACAGTTGTGATAGGTGATACAGAAAGCTGTCGCGACGGATGTTCATCCGAGGACGCAAATGCGCCTTCATTGTAAACAAAATGTAAAAGTAATATCACAGGTGCATTCTACGGGACAAGGTGCTTTTGAATGATGCCCATATTACCTACATTTGGAGGAATGTCTAGATTCGTTAACTCGCAGGTCAAAATGAGGTCATGACATATGACCCCTGTTGACCCCCAAGGAGTTTCAGTTGCACCGCGAAATTTTGCATGCAGGTTACCAAATACATGCCCAAGCTTGTGCCTAAATTTAAAAAAGAATCGGAGCTGGCAAACATTGTTTGAACTTGACCTGAAACAAAGGTCATAAGTTCAAGCTATTAAATCTTAGCCTTAGGGGTTAAATTTACATGTGCCCACATTCTATGTTTCTTCCTCTTTCTAATTATGTATAATTTTACACCCTGATATCTATTTTCATCATGAAGATATATTGGCAAACGTAGTTGGATGTTTGATCTTGGCCTGAATTTTCGCCTAACCCGTATCTTGTGACCCCGTGACCTGATGATCGTACAAATTAACAAATCGAAATCAGCGCCAAGGATAACCCCCATACACCATTTTGGAGCGAAATCTAAGACGATGTGGTATACAATTTCCACCCTTAAATTGGTGATTTGGCCTGGAATTGCTCTCCTATGAGTGTTAGTCGCTATCGCGAGTATAACAGTTTGTGAACTACTGGTCTATATAAGTGTTTGTGGCGATCGTGGGTAGAAAGTTTGGGAACCACTGGTATATATACGTGTTTGTGGCGATCGTGGGTAGGGAAGTTTCGGAACCACTGGTCTATATACGTGTTTGTAGTAATCGTGGGTAGAAAGTTTGGAACCACTGGTATATATACGTGTTTGTGGTGATCGTGGGTAGAAAAGTTTGTGAACCACTGGTCTATATATGTGTTTGTGGTGATCGTGGGTAGAAAAGTTTGTGAACCACTGGTGTATGTTAATTAACTCATGTGTTTGCTGTCCGTCTCCAGATACACCATCAGTGGCGGCGGTGAATGGCGCGACTCCATCACCGTGGACAGTAAGACCGGAGAGATCACTCTAGCAAAGGAGTCGGCATTCGACTACGACAACAGTGAGTGACGGTGAACGGTGAACGTGTGAACGGTAAACGGTGAACGGTGAACGGCGAACGCTGATATGGGTAGACATGGCGAGGAGGAGAGTGAGAAAATGGTGAGAGGAGAGATAAAAGTTAGAAGGGAGGTGAGATTAGTGGGGGTAGGTGCGGGGGGTGGGGGACATGAGTTGCGCGTCCCGAGCGCACGGTTTGCTGTGTGTGGGGGGGACATGAGTTTGTGCGTCCCGAGCGCACGGTTTGCTGTGTGTGTGTGTGGTGGGGGGGGGGGGGTGGGGGGAGCATGAGTTGCGCGTCCCGAGCGCGCGGTTTGCTGTGTGTGTGTGTGGGGGGGGGGGGGGGGGGACATGAGTTGCGCGTCCCGAGCGCGCGGTTGCTGTGTGTGTGTGTGTGTGGGGGGGGGGGGGGGGGGCATGAGTTGTGCGTCCCGACCGCACGGTTTACTGTGTGTGTGTGTGGGGGGGGGGGACATGAGTTGCGCGTCCCGAGCGCGTGGTTTGCTGTGTGTGTGGAGGGGTAGTGGGGGTGGGGGACATGAGTTGCACGTCCGAGCGCGCGGTTTGCACTTTGCATCCGTAAGGGAACAATTCCATTTTAAATGATCGATTCCACATTTACACTACTGTATTACGCGCAGCGCCGCTAAATTGGACAAAGCTATTTGGTCATCAATTACCCACATTGTGTGAAAGTTTTGACAATGGGTCATCTCAGGTCAGGTCAACAGGTCACCTTTAGTGACCTCACCTCCAAGCAAATTTGTGAACGTTTGTGGTCGTGCCAAAGTCACAGTGGATTGACCGAGCGGTGGAAACACACAGCATGTAATAAAGCTGTCAATATCTTCCATTCATTTATTCGGATTGGGTATTTTGATGACCTAAGGTCAGGTCGGTTTCGTGACATCCCCGTTATAAGCCAATGGGGAAAACGCGTACCAATTCACAGAGAATGGCTAAATTTTGACCAGTTTTCACCAGATTCACCATTATTGTGCCAAATGTAAAGACCCATGTCACCAGTTGTATTCTGTGGCCTTTATGAGGTCACCTTATGTGACCCGAGGTCACGTGCGGTTTTTTTGTCAATAACTATTTGCCAAATCAAGATTGAGCAATAGGAGAGCAATGGGGTTTTCACCATTGTGTTTGGCTGGTCGAGGCGCGTCGATTATTATAAAATTGACCTGACCTCAGGTCAGGCCATTTTGTTTATATTACCTAACTAGGTCACCCAGTCGGGTCATTTTTTTAGACAAGTGACGTGAAGTGAGGTGACGTCAGAGTATGACGTCAATGGTGATACGGTGGGTGATAAAGTTATTACGATTTTCAGCGCAGTGGTGAAAACCGTATCACTTTATCGTGTGTTTTTTTCAAAAGTTATTCCCTATAAACTATTTGGCCAGGTTTTAGAAAGTTTGAAGTTCAATGGCCTCATTTGACCTAAATATTGACCTGATGTTAAATATGATGATAGCCATGATGATAGTGGCAGAAAATTGAATTATCCTTAATAATTTTTTCTTCTTCCTCTTTTCGTTAAAACAATATGGAAGGTTTTGTTCAGGACACCTACGTATGGCCGAAATTTGACCTTTGGTGACCTCTTGTGACCTCAACATGACCAGACCTAAAATTGACCCAGGTACTTTCGATAGAGATTGTCTCGAGCTATCTAACGTTTGTTTCGCTACGTTTTCCACATCGGTACGCTACGGGTTAAGTGTAAACTCGATTCCCCGAATATCGCATAGTTTTGCCACTAATCCTACCACCTGATTATGTTTTGGCATCACTGTATAAATAAATTCCAGCAACCGGGATTCGAACCCGCGACCTTCCACTCCCTAGTCGGGGCACGCTTACCACCTGGACTAACCAGCATGGCGTTCCAGATGCCCACACGATAAACTACACCATCCGTGCGACGGACTTGGACGGAGGCGACGAAGGCAGGACCGCCACCGCAAGCCTCACCATCAACGTGGTCGACGTGGACGACACTCCACCAAAGCTGACGGTGGGTGGTGACGTCACTGGGTCAGAATATGACGTTATTGAGTCAGATATGACGTCAATGAGTCAGGAGCTATGACGTCACTGAGTCAGAGTATGACGTCACTGATCAGAGTATGACGTCACTGAGTCAGATATGGCGTCACTGAGTCAGAGATGACGTCACTGAGTCAGAGATGACGTCACTGAGTCAGAGTATGACGTCACTGAGTCAGAGTATGACGTCACTGAGTCAGCGTATGACGTCACTGAGTCAGAGTATGACGTTACTGAGTCAGAGTATGACGTCACTGAGTCAGATTATGACGTCATACACCTGTGTGGCATCTGTGCAGCGTATGGGTGTTGTTGTTGTTTTTAGTTTGTTTCGTTTGGTTTCGTTTATTAAGGATTCGTCCACGTAGTGGGTATATGAATCCTGTACATTGTAGATAAAGGCGACAGGCATTTACACATACACTATAGGAACGGTCACGGTCACGATGCATGCGAAAAACAACACGGACATCCGATTGGCATTCATGTTGGCTGACCCATGGCACGCAGGAACGCCCCCGCGACTCCGCACCTCGGTCATGTCCAGCCGGTAGGGAATTCCACGCACGCTCGCGGCATATATGAGAGGCCGCTACGGGTTAAGTGTGTGTCAGCGTGGGGGCCGGGTGGCTCAGTTGGTAGATAGCGTTGGACTCGGAATCCAAGGGTTTCCGGATCGAGTCTGTCTACTGGCGCAGGTCATTCGGTTCCCCGCTTGGGAGGGGGTGGTTCCCCTCCCCACCCAGGCGGCATATAGCTATAGGCTGGACTACTGTGTGGACGGGAACCCCTCCCCCCCCCCCCATGTGCGTCAGCCATATCGCTGCGTTGCGTCAGCCATATCGCTGCGTGGCTGACAGGCGACATCATCTCTCCAGCTGCAGCTCTCCCGCAGCAACAGCTCTCGTTTCCCTCTGGGATACCTGGGATCGTCTGACAAAAAGAGCTCTGAGGGCTGGCGGGCAGTTGTGGTCATTAAGCGCACTAAACACTTTGAGGCAGTCTCGCTGATGCACCATCTCCCTCGTACTCAGCCATTCTAACGAGTTGAGGACATGTGAGATATGCTCACTGCACCGCACCCCAGAGACAAGTCTCGCCGCAAAGTTGATAGTTTTCTGAATCCGTGACAGATGCATTGGGCGGCCCCCCGCCCCAAACGGGCAGACAGTACAGCAGCATGTGAGGGAAAATGTGAACCTGTACCGGGAGCTCAAGGGCTTTGGGTATGAAATAGTGGCGAATTTTGTAGAGAGATATAAGGATAGCGTTGCGCTTGCGAACCACCGTCGATATATGTGGCTCCCAGGACAGACCTGGGTCCAGGACCATGCCCAGGACCTTCACGGTGGAACATGGCGGGATTGCGTGAGCGTGATCAGGTGATGTGGAAGCTCGATGTCTTTTTTATTGAAGATTTGGTGCCAAAGATGATGAAATGGATCTTGTAAGTGTTTCATTTTGAGACTGTTGGACGGAAACCAATCTTGAAGGTGTAGGATAGACTCCTCGACGCGAGTCTTAAGGTGTGATAAGTTGATGACATCGAGAGGGGAGTGGTCCAAGAGTTGAGTGTCATCGGCATAGGACAGGAGTCGGTCATGGGGAAGGAATGCGGACATGTCGTTGATGAAGATAAGGAAGAGGATGGGTCCGACTATGGAGCCCTGGGCGACGCCGTGGGTCAATGGGACAATCAGGTCTGATCCGCCCGCTACCATCTGTTTCCGGTCCAGCAGATATCTGCGGAAACCAGTCCGAGCACACCCCGTACCGTTCTAGCTTGTCGAGGAGGACGCCATGATCGACGCTGTCAAAAGCTTACTTAAGTCGAGCGTCGTCAACGACGCTATTTCACCTGCATCGATGGTAGTTGATATTGAGCTGTTGTTTCAGCTGATGTTATGTTTCAGATGACACAGTTGTTTCAGATGACACAGTTGTTTCAGCTGACACTGTTGTTTCAGATGACACTGTTGTTTCAGATGACACTGTTGTTTCAGATGACACTGTTGTTTCAGTGACACTGTTGTTTCAAATGACACTGTTGTTTCAGATGACGCTGTTGTTTTCAGTTGACACTGTTGTTTCAGATGACACTGTTGTTTCAGATGGCACTGTTGTTCAGTTGACACTGTTGTTTCAGATGACACTATTGTTTCCGATGGCAATGTAGTTCCAGATGACACTGTTGTTTCAGATGACACTGTTGTTTCAGATGACACTGTTGTTTCAGTTGACCACTGTTGTTTCAGTTGACACTGTTGTTTCAAGGTGACACTGTTGTTTCAGTTGACACTGTTGTTTCACAGTTGACACTGTTTTTTTTCAGTTGACATTGTTGTTTCAGATGACAATGTTGTTTCAGTTGACACTGTTGTTTGAGATGACACTGTTGTTTCAGTTGATACTGTTGTTTCAGTTGACACTGTTTTTTTTAAATTGACAATGGTTGTTTCAGATGACACTGTTGTTTTAGTTCACACTGTTGTTTCAGTTGACACTATTGTTTCAGACGACACTGTTGTTTCAGTTGACACTGTTGTTTCAGTTGAGACTGTTTTTCCTGTCAGTTGACAATGTTGTTTCAGATGACATTGTTGTTTCAGTTGACACTGTTGTTTGAGATGACACAGTTGTTTCAGTTGACACTGTTGTTTCAGTTGACACTGTTGTTTCAGTTAACACTGTTGTTTCAGTTGACACTGTTGTTTCAGTTGACACTGTTGTTTCAAGGTGACACTGTTGTTTCAGGGTGACAATGTTGTTTCAGATGACCACTGTTGTTTCAGATGACACTGTTGTTTCAGATGACACTGTTGGTTCAGATGACACTGTTGTTCAGATGACACTGTTGTTTCAGTTGATACTGTTGTTTTAGATGACACTGTTGTTTCAGATGGCACTGTTGTTTCAATTGATACTGTTGTTTCAGGTGACACCTCTTGTTTCAGATGATACTGTTTGTTTCAGATGACACTGTTGTTTCAGTTGACACTGTTGTTTCAGAGATGACAATGTTGTTTCAGATGACACTGTTGTTTCAGTTGACACTGTTGTTTCAAGTTGACAATGTTGTTTCAGTTGACACTGTTGTTTCAGTTGACACGGTTGTTTCAGATGACACACTGTTGTTTCAGATGACACTGTTTGTTTCAGATGACACTGTTGTTTCAGTTGACCACTGTTGTTTCAGGTGACACTCTTGTTTCAGATGATACTGTTGTTTCAGATGACACTGTTTGCTTCAGATTGACCACTGTTGTTTCAGATGACACTGCTGTTTCAGATGACACAGTTGTTTCGTGACACGTTGTTTCAGTTGACCAACTGTTGTTTCAGTGACACTGTTGTTTCAGTTGACCACTGTTGTTTTCAGTTGACACTGTTGTTTCAGATGACACTGTTGTTTCAGTTGACCACTGTGTTTGAATTACACTGTTGTTTCAGTATACTGTTGTTCAGTTGACACGGTTTTTTCATGACAATGTTGTTTCAGATGACACTGTTGTTTGAGGTTGACATGTTGTTTCAGTGACACTATTGTTTCAGGATGACACTGTTGTTTCAGTTGACACTGTTGTTTCAGTTGACACTGTTTTCAGATGACACTGTTGTTTCAGATGACACTGTTTGTTTCAGATGGCACTTTGTTTCCGATGGCAATGTTGTTTCAGATGGCAATTTGTTCAGATGACACGTTGTTTTCAGTGACACGGTTGTTTCGATGACACTGTTGTTTCAGTTGACACTGTTTGTTCAGTTGCACTGTGTTTCAGGTGACACTTGTTTTTTTTTAAGTTGACAATTGTTGTTTCAGTTGACATTGTTGTTTCAGTTGACACTGTTGTTTCCAGTTGATACTGTTGTTTCAGTTGACACGTTTTTTTTCAATTGACAATGTTGTTTCCGATGACACGTTGTTTGAGTTGACACTGTTGTTTCAGTTGCACTATTGTTTCAGGTGACACTGTTGTTTCAGTTGACTCACTGTTGTTTGAGGATGACACACTGTTGTTTGAGTTCCAGACTGTTGATTTCAGTTGACACTATTGTTTCAGATGACACTGTTGTCTATCAGGTTGGACACTGTTGTTTCAGTTGACACTGTTGTTTCAGATGACACTGTTGTTTCAGATGACACTGTTGTTCAGATGACACTGTTGTTTTCAGATAGCAATGTTGTTTCAGATGGCAGTTGTTTCAGATGACACTGTTGTTTCAGATGACACTGTTGTTTTCAGATGACACTGTTGTTTCAGTTGACACTGTGTTTCAGTTGACACTGTTTGTTTTCAAGGTGACATGTTTTTTTTAAGTTGACAATGTTGTTTTCAGATGACATTGTTGTTTCAGTTTACACTGTTGTTTCAGTTGAATACTGTTGTTTCAAGTGACACGGTTTTTTCAATTGACAATGTTGTTTTCAGATGACACTGTTGTTTGAGTTGACACTGTTGTTTCAGTTGACACTATTGTTTCAGGTGACACTGTTGTTTCAGTTGACACTGGTTGTTTCAGTTGACACTGTTTTTTTTCAGTTGACAATAGTTGTTTCAGTTGACACTGTGTTTGAGATGACACTGTTGTTTCAGTTGATACTGTTGTTTCAGTTGAACTGTTTTTTTTAAATTGACCAATGTTGTTTCAGATGACAACTGTTGTTTGAGTTCACACTGTTGTTTCACTTGACAACTATTGTTTCAGATGACACTGTTGTTTCAGTTGACACTGTTGTTTCAAGGTGACACCTGTTGTTTCAAGGTAGACCACTGTTGTTTCAGATGACACTGTTGTTTTCATATGGACACTGTTGTTTCAGTTCACACATGTTGTTTCAGATGACACTGTTGTTTCAGATGACACCTGTTGTTCAAGATGACACTGTTGTTTCAGATGACACTGTTGTTTCAGTTGGACACTGTTGTTCAGTTGACACCTGTTGTTTCAGATGACATAGTTGTTTTCAGTTGACACTGTCGTTCAGTTTGACAAACTGTTGTTTCAAGTTGACCTGTTGTTTCAGTTGACAATGTTGTTTTAGTTGACACTACCGTTGTTTTCAGTTGACACTGTTGTTTCAGTTGACACTGTGTTTCAGATGACACTGTTGTTTCCAGATGACACTGTTGTTTCAGTTGACACAGTTGTTTCAAATGACACTATTGTTTCAGATTGCAATGTTGTTTCGGATGACCACTGTTGTTTCATGATGGACACTGTTGTTTCAGATGACAACTGTCCGTTTCAAGTTGACACTGTTGTTCAGTGACACTGTTTTTCGACACTGTTTTTTTCAGTTGACAATGTTGTTTCAGATGACATTGTTGTTTCAGTTGACACTGTTGTTTGAGATGACACTGTTGTTTCAGTTGACACTGTTGTTTCAGTTGACACTGTTGTTTCAGTTAACACTGTTGTTTCAGTTGACACTGTTGTTTCAGTTGACACTGTTGTTTCAAGGTGACACTGTTGTTTCAGGTGACAATGTTGTTTCAGATGACACTGTTGTTTCAGATGACACTGTTGTTTCAGATGAAACTGTTGTTTCAGATGACACTGTTGTTTCAGTTGATACTGTTGTTTTAGATGACACTGTTGTTTCAGATGACACTGTTGTTTCAGTTGATACTGTTGTTTCAGGTGACACTCTTGTTTCAGATGATACTGTTGTTTCAGATGACACTGTTGTTTCAGTTGACACTGTTGTTTCAGATGACAATGTTGTTTCAGATGACACTGTTGTTTCAGTTGACACTGTTGTTTGAAATGACACTGTTGTTTCAGTTGATACTGTTGTTTCAGTTGACACTGTTTTTTTTAAATTGACACTGTTGTTTCAGATGACACTGTTGTTTCAGTTGACACTGTTGTTTCAGATGACACTGTTGTTTCATATGACACTGTTGTTTCAGTTGACACTGTTGTTTCAGTTGACACTGTTGTTTCAGATGACACTGTTGTTTCAGATGACACTGTTGTTTGAGCTGACACTGTTGTTTCAGATGACACTGTTGTTTCAAGGTGACACTATTGTTTCAGATGACACTGTTGTTTCAGATGACACTGTTGTTTCAGATGACATGTTGTTTCAGATGACACTGTTGTTTCAAGGTGACACTGTTGTTTCAGATGACACTGTTGTTTCAGTTGACACTGTTGTTTCAGATGACACTATTGTTTCAGATGGCAATGTTGTTTCAGATGACACTGTTGTTTCAGATGACACTGTTGTTTCAGTTGACACTGTTGTTTCAGTTGACACTGCTGTTTCAAGGTGACACTGTTCTTTCAGTTGACAATGTTGTTTCAGATGACATTGTTGTTTCAGTTGACACTGTTGTTTGAGATTACACTGTTGTTTCAGTTGATACTGTTGTTTCAGTTGACACGGGTTTTTTTCAATTGACAATGTTGTTTCAGATGACACTGTTGTTTGAGTTGACACTGTTGTTTCAGTTGACACTATTGTTTCAGATGACACTGTTGTTTCAGTTGACACTGTTGTTTCAGTTGACACTGTTGTTTCAGTTGACACTGTTGTTTCAAGGTGACACTGTTGTTTCAGATGACAATGTTGTTTCAGATGACACTGTTGTTTCAGATGACACTGTTGTTTCAGATGCACTGTTGTTTCAGATGACACTGTTGTTTCAGTTGACACTGCTGTTTTAGATGACACTGTTGTTTCCTATGACACTGTTGTTTCAGTTGACACTGTTGTTTCAGGTGACACTCTTGTTTCAGATGATACTGTTGTTTCAGATGGCACTGTTGTTTCAGTTGACACTGTTGTTTCAGATGACACTGTTGTTTCAGATGACACTGTTGTTGCAGTTGACACTGTTGCTTCAGTTGACACTGTTGTTTCAGTTGACAATGTTGTTTCAGTTGACACTGTTGTTTCAGATGACACTGTTGTTTCAGATGACACTGTTGTTTCAGATGACACTGTTGTTTCAGGTGACACTGTTGTTTTAAATGACACTGTTGTTTCAGTTGATACTGTTGTTTCAGTTGACACTGTTTTTTCAATTGACACTGTTGTTTCAGATGACACTGTTGTTTCAGATGACACTGTTGTTTCATATGACACTGTTGTTTCAGTTGACACTGTTGTTTCAGTTGACACTGTTGTTTCAGATGACACTGTTGTTTCAGATGACACTGTTGTTTCAGATGACACTGTTGTTTCAGCTGACACTGTTGTTTCAGATGACACTGTTGTTTCAAGGTGACACTGTTGTTTCAGATGACACTGTTGTTTCAGATGACACTGTTGTTTCAGATGACACTGTTGTTTAAGATGACATGTTGTTTCAGATGACACTGTTGTTTCAAGGTGACACTGTTGTTTCAGATGACACTGTTGTTTCAGTTGACACTGTTGTTTCAGATGACACTATTGTTTCAGATGGCAATGTTGTTTCAGATGACACTGTTGTTTCAGATGACACTGTTGTTTCAGATGACACTGTTGTTTCAGTTGACACTGTTGTTTCAGTTGACACTGTTGTTTCAAGGTGACACTGTTGTTTCAGTTGACACTGTTGTTTCAGTTGACACTATTTTTTTCAGTTGACAATGTTGTTTCAGATGACAATGTTGTTTCAGTTGACACTGTTGTTTGAGATGACACTGTTGTTTCAGCTGACACTGTTGTTTCAGATGACACTGTTGTTTCAGATGGCACTGTTGTTTCAGCTGACAATGTTGTTTCAGATGACACTGTTGCTTCAGCTGACACTGTTGCTTCGCCTGACAACGAGGCCTGTTGTTTCAGGTGCCGACTGATGCTGAAGTGCTGGAGGAAGATGCTGGTGTGGAGATTGAGGCTGACATCAGCGCGGCAGATGCTGACAGTATGGCAGAGCTGGTGTTTGACATTGACTGGGCTAACACAAAAGCGACAAAGAAAGGAAAGCCAGTGCCTCAGAGTGATTACGACTACACAAGGTAATTATAATATTACGACTACACAAGGTAATTGTAATGTTACGACTACACAAGGTAATTATAATATTACGACTACACAAGGTAATTATAATATTACGACTACACAAGGTAATTATAATATTACTACTACACAAGGTAATTATAATATTACGACTACACAAGGCAATTATAATATTACGACTACTCAAGGTAATTATAATATTACGACTACACAAGGTAATTATAATACTACGACTACACAAGGTAATTATAATATTACGATTACACAAGGTATTGATAATATTACGACTACACAATGTAATTATAATATTACGACTACACAAGGAATTATAATATTACGACTACACAAGGTAATTATAATATTACGACTACACAAGGTAATTATAATATAGCATTGCTGCTGCTGCTGCAAGCTGATCGTTTGTTTTTTCTTCAAAAATGCTGAGTTCATGGGACAAGGGATACAGAAGATTAGAGCAAACTAACCATCTTTTGCTGATGGCAACGGGTGCAAGTGGGGAAACGATCCAGTATTTTTAACTGCTGCTATTGGTAGTATGGGCAAGGAAACAAATACGGAATGTTCAAGCTGTGTTTCTGTTTCCAGTTGTAGTCGCTTGGTTCATCACCATCACCAACAAATAAATAACACGCGTTGTAAATATACCCAGACTGGTTATTGATTCAACTCTTATTTTGGAACGATTCAATCATGATTCGTTTTGGAATCTGAATGATTCAATCACCGTTCGATTCACGGATACAATTTTGAGAATTGATTCTTTCCGATTCAAAGAATCAAAATAAATATTTTAAACGATTCACGTTTCATTGAACATTTCATCTCACATCTCAGTGCCGAAATTACTGAGCGAAATAATGAAATTATTTCACCATACTGAATTATTGGGCCTGCACTATAATTCTGCTATCATGCCGGCTAAAGGTGAACTACTCCCTTTAACCCGGCATTGACTGGGTGGGGGGGGGGGGGGGGGTAAGTAAAAGTAAGAAGTAAGTAAGTTAACCCACCATTGACTGGGGGGGCGTATACCCCCCCCCCCCTGATGACTTTTCTCAATAGCTGAAAAAATCATAGCGATATCAATGTGTAACTTCGGGTACCTTCTTATACATCATTTCACGTCTTATTAGCAAAACTGATGAAATTTCGTCCATTTTGTTTCGAGTTATAGCGAATTTAGTGACGTCACTACACACGAGTTTTACACCAAAATCAGCTAAACTTTGCCAGGCCGTACAAATGCCACATTTGAAGCAAAATGCAATCGAAAAACTTCAAAAGATAGAAAATTGTAACGGCTACAAACTGGCTGTCTCGCATTTGTAAAAACTTTAGTTTTTGATCCAAAAAAACAAAAAAAAACGTTTTGTTTTTATTATCACAAAATCAAAATGTTCTACAATATTCAAAAACCCGGAAGATATGTCAGAGAAACATATCTAGGCAACTACCATACCAAATGTCAAACTGATATCTCAATTTTTGACTGACTTATGACATCTATAGTATGGGTAACTCATGACGTCATATTTTGAAACTGCGTTTTTTGGCTTTTATTGACCAGATACAGACAAATAAATGCCACCACTGTATTTCTGAGCCAAAGTGGTCTAGCAACATCCCTTTTTTTGTTTAGATTTAACAATTCAAAATTTTGACCTTCGGTGACTTGAACTTGACCTGAAATTTACATTTACTTCACGTAAATGAAGTCAGGTAGTAAAATGACTATTCCTATCGAATTATACGCGGAAAATAACTAATAAAACATGTGTTGCATGACTTTCGTAGATATTTTAAGCATAGTGACCTGTTGTGACCTGACTTTGACATTGACCTTGACCAACAATCTCACTTTAGCTGATGCGGGATATGTATCATACCTTTGGCAGCACTTTGGGTGAAACTGGTCGCAATCGAAGGCTTTGGATGTAAAGTATGGCCCATAAACTCAAATAAGCCGATTTTGACTATTGACCTATCCGTGACCTGACATTTGACCTTACTTTATCATTTTTTAGCATGCTGTAAATTCTTCTCAATGAGAGCTTTCGATTTCCGCCTTGCGCGTCTCGCTGCGATCATTGGTTCGGAAGATAACCAGGGGGCGTTTAACGCCCCCCCCCCCCCCCTGTCAATGGCGTTCTGCTGAGACCCCAGTCAATGCCCGGTTAAACAAAAAAGAAAACTCGGCATTTATCGGCTTCGGGCCTACGAAACGGAGTTTAACGCCCCCCCCCCCCCCCCCCCCCTCCTCACTGATGAACTTCGGTAATAGCTATAAAAAACAATAGCGCTATCAACGTGAAACTTCGGATACCTTCGTCTACATTGATTTTACGTCTTCTGTGCAAAATTAAAGCAATTTCTTTTGGAAACTTTTCGAGATATAGTGAATTTAGTGACGTCACTACACACGAGTTTGACACAAAAATCAGCTAACATTCAGACCGTACAAATATCATATGTTGAGCCAAATGCAATCCAAAACGTCAAAAGATAGAACATGGCAAGGGCTACAACATGGCTATCTCGGATGCTTGAACATTTTGGTTTTTGACCCAAACAAAATACAAATAAAATGGTTGGTTGGAGGAAATGCCCACAAAATCATTTTTTTCGAAGATGTTCAAAAACACTGAATAAATGTCAGAGAACCACATGTGGCAACTACCATACGAAATTGCAAAATGATATCCCCACTTATGATTGACTTATGGCATATAAAGTATGGGTAACTCATGACGTCATATTTTGACATTGCGTTCCGTGGCTTTTATTGAACATACATACAAATAAATGCCACCACTGTATTTCTGATACAAAACTGGTCCAGAAACATGCCTCTTTTATTTATATTTATCAATTTCGAATTTTGACATTATGTGACCTGACTTTGACCTTAGCTTGACACTAACTTCACGGACATGAAGTCAGGTGGTAAAATGACTATCACTATCGAATTCTACGTGTAAAATAATCCATAAAACTTGTGTTGGATGACTTTCGTAAATATTGTGTGCATAGTGACCTTTTGTGACCTGACCTTGACCTTGACCTTTGCCAACAATCTCACTTTAGCTCATGCGGGATGTGTATCATACCTTTGAGAGCACTTTGGGTGATCATGGTCGCAATCGAAGGCTTTGGATGGAAAGTATGGCCCATAAACTCAAATGCCTCGATTTTGACCTTTGACCTGACTGTGGCCTGACATGTGACCTCAGTTTGAAATTATTGAGTATACTTTAGATTCATCCCATTGAGCGCTTTCGAATGCCGCCTTACGCATCTCGCTGCGATCATTGGTTAAGAAGATAACCAGGGGGCGTTTAACACCCCCCCCCCCCCCCCGTCAATGGTGTTCAGCAGTTCAGCCCAGTCAATGCCAGTGAACGAGTGGTGTTTCGTTATTGGCGTATGCGCCGTGCTTGCTGCTGGTAATGCAGGGCCCTTCATTGGCTTGTGCCCACCGCTAATTACGGAACGCGCCCCAGCGACGGCCGCCCCGCTTAGATGGGGACAACCGGGAATTCGGTTCCGTAATTTGCGAGTGACACCAAACTAACGAGGCTGGGAAAGATGCGCATGTTTTGAAGAATTCTTGATTCGAGCAGCTGCGCTGGTGGCACTATAAATTGACGTCATCAGCGGCTAATTCATGTAAACGGCTCATACAATAAGCCCTTCTCCTCAAAGACACGTACGCATCGCATTTGTTTGGACAGCTAACTCGCGTAAACAGCTGACTCGTGTAAACAGCTGACTGACGGATGTGTACTCTGTGGCAGTCTGTTCCAGATTACAACCAAGGACAAGACAGCCCAGCTGAGCGTGGCTGGAACCGGCCCCGACAGGGAAAAGATCGACACCATAACATTGAAAATCGTGGTGAACGACACCAAAACCGAGGACGGGAAATTCACGGACGAAGGTAAGCACAGGAGGAGTAAGGAGAGCAGACCAGCAGCAGGTGTACGACGCTGGTCAGCAGTAAACCAGCGCTGGTCAGCAGAAAACCAGCGCTGGTCAGCAGAAAACCAGCGCTGGTCAGCAGAAAACCAGCGCTGGTCAGCAGAAAACCAGCGCTGGTCAGCAGAAAACCAGCGCTGGTCAGCAGAAAACCAGCGCTGGTCAGCAGAAAACCAGCGCTGGTCAGCAGTAAACCAGCGCTGGTCAGCATAAAACCAGCGCTGGTCAGCAGAAAACCAGCGCTGGTCAGCAGAAAACCAGCGCTGGTCAGCAGTAAACCAGTGTTTATATTGTATTGTTTATATTGTTATGGAGTTTATATTGTTTTGAAGAAGGCACATCATTTGTCACCATTTTGATCGTTAGTTTCCAAACACCATTACGCCGAGAGAGCATTGAATAAACCGGTTACACAAGGAATACTGGATGTGATAACTGCTATACGTCCATCACGACATCCACTGTGTAACGTCTGAAGGCTGAACATGAGGCCAGGGCTTTGCAACGAACATGACAAAAGGGAACATAGGATTAATGGAATAAGAAGAGACATTTGATAAGCAACAGGTACCTACCCAATTGTGGTCTTCTTTTACTCATCGATTGGCGAAAGAAATTAAATGTTACCAATGACTCCAGGCATACACATAAGGGCAGTTAACCCTCTCTGGCCCCTCTCCTTGCTTCCCGAGTCCCGACCCCAGCGTCTCAGATCCTCCCTGTTATCTCGTGTAACACAAGTATGTTCCAGACCCCAGGGTCTCAGATTCTCCCTGTCATCTCGTGTGACAGCGTCTCAGATCCTCCCCTGTCATCTCGTGTGACAGCGTCTCAGATCCTCCCTGTCATCTCGTGTGACAGCGTCTCAGGTCCTCCCCTGTCATCTCGTGTGACAGCGTCTCAGATTCTCCCTGTCATCTTGTGTGACAGCGTCTCAGATTCTCCCTGTCATCTCGTGTGACAGCGTCTCAGATCCTCCCTGTCATCTCGTGTAACAGGGCCTCAGATTCTCCCTGTCATCTCGTGTGACAGCGTCTCAGATCCTCCATGTCATCTCGTGTGACAGCGTCTTAGATTCTCCCTGTCATCTCGTGTGACAGCGTCTCAGATCCTCCCCTGTCATCTCGTGTGACACAAGTATGTTCCAGACCCCAGGGTCTCAGATTCTCCCTGTCATCTTGTGTAGCACAAGTCTGTTCCAGACCCCATGGTCTCAGATTCTCCCTGTCATCTCGTGTGACCAGACTTGTCAATGATTCATATTTGTCATGAGTCGATTCACAGTGATTCACGGACCATAATGAATGATTCAATCATGATTAAATCACTCAACATTACCATAATGAATGATTCAATCATGATTCAATCACTC
>JAXIVJ010002437.1:32500-60000 GCA_036785665.1 Chirona hameri
TGTGACCTGTTTTTGTCTGTGTTTGTTTTTGCTGTTGCTGTTTGCTGTTTTTGTCAATGTTTTTCGTTAAGCCTGGTGCGTATACAGCGTACTGACCGGATGGGGGTATCCAAGCTGACCGGATGGGGGTATCCAAGCTGACAGGATGGGGGTATCCAAGCTGACCGGATGGGGGTATCCAAGCTGACCGGATGGGGGTATCCAAGCTGACAGGATGGGGGTATCCAAGCTGACCGGATGGGGGTATCCAAGCTGACAGGATGGGGGTATCCAAGCTGACCGGATGGGGGTATCCAAGCTGACAGGATGGGGGTATCCAAGCTGACCGGATGGGGGTATCCCAGCTGACCGGATGGGGGTATCCAAGCTGACCGGATGGGGGTATCCAAGCTGACCGGATGGGGGTATCCAAGCTGACCGGATGGGGGTATACAAGCTGACCGGATGTGGGTATCCAAGCTGACCGGATGGGGGTATCCAAGCTGACCGGATGGGGGTATCCAAGCTGACCGGATGGGGGTATCCAAGCTGACCGGATGGGGGTATCCAAGCTGACCGGATGGGGGTATCCAAGCTGACCGGATGGGGTATCCAAGCTGACCGGATGGGGGTATCCAAGCTGACCGGATGGGGGTATCCAAGCTGACTGGATGGGGGTATCCAAGCTGACCGGATGGGGGTATCCAAGCTGACCGGATGGGGGTATCCAAGCTGACCGGATGGGGGTATCCAAGCTGACCGGATGGGGGTATCCAGGCTGACCGGATGGGGGTATCCAAGCTGACCGGATGGGGGTATCCAAGCTGACCGGATGGGGGTATCCAAGCTGACCGGATGGGGGTATCCAAGCTGACCGGATGGGGGTATCCAAGCTGACATGATGGGGGTATCCAAGCTGACCGGATGGGGGTATCCAAGCTGACCGGATGGGGGTATCCAAGCTGACAAGATGGGGGTATCCAAGCTGACCGGATGGGGGTATCCAAGCTGACCGGATGGGGGTATCCAAGCTGACCGGATGGGGGTATCCAAGCTGACCGGATGGGGGTATCCAAGCTGACCGGATGGGGGTATCCAAGCTGACAGGATGGGGTATCCAAGCTGACCGGATGCGGGTATCCAAGCTGACCGGATGGGGGTATCCAAGCTGACCGGATGGGGTTATCCAAGCTGACAGGATGGGGGTATCCAAGCTGACCGGATGGGGGTATCCAAGCTGACCGGATGGGGGTATCCAAGCTGACAGGATGGGGGTATCCAAGCTGACCGGATGGGGGTATCCAAGCTGACCGGATGGGGGTATCCAAGCTGACCGGATGGGGGTATCCAAGCTGACCGGATGGGGGTATCCAAGCTGACCGGATGCGGGTATCCAAGCTGACCGGATGGGGGTATCCAAGCTGACCGGATGGGGGTATCCAAGCTGACCAGATGGGGGTATCCAAGCTGACCGGATGGGGGTATCCAAGCTGACCGGATGTGGGTATCCAAGCTGACCGGATGGGGGTATCCAAGCTGACCGGATGTGGGTATCCAAGCTGACCGGATGGGGGTATCCAAGCTGACCGGATGGGGGTATCCAAGCTGACAGGATGGGGGTATCCAAGCTGACCGGATGGGGGTATCCAAGCTGACCGGATGGGGTTATCCAAGTTGACAGGATGGGAGTATCCAAGCTGACCGGATGGGGGTATCCAAGCTGACAGGATGGGGGTATCCAAGCTGACAGGATGGGGGTATCCAAGCTGACCGGATGGGGGTATCCAAGCTGACCGGATGGGGGTTGCACCGCTGCGCAACTGATCCCTCGCTTAAAGGAAATAGTTCACCTTCAACATTAGTTTTAAACTGAGATAGCAGTTTTGCAGCCCGTGTTGGGAAACCCCTATCTGCAAGTTGTCTTGACTGAAAAGACTTTCCAGCCGAATATATTTGATTGTTTGGCGAAGGAATGCGGTGCTGGCGAAAGAATGGTGTACTGGTTCTAGCCCGGGCAGAGGCTATACCGTCAGCCAATCAGCTTGCAGCTGGTGCTAGCAAGCGAACCGCCGGCCGCCGGTTGGCACATCTCCAATGCGAGTCTATCCTTACGCGACTACTTTCAAATCTGATTGGCTGAACCATTGTTTACATTCGCGTGACGTCAGGGTTCCGACTCAGAGAGTATGCATATCATTTTGATAAACAATACAAATGTACAGCCTTCTGGCCTGAATCGGCGCGATATAAGGCCATTTTTGACAATATAAAAATAAATTGTATGACAAAATATAATCAAATCGTGCTTGGTAAAAATTTCCAAGGTGAACTATTTCCTTTAACAAACACTTTTGACACCAGTGATATTAAGTGCCGGGGGCGGTCTCGGAGCCAAGGAGAATCGTGCTCCCCAAATGACTAAACATCTGCCAAAAGTTGACACATTTGTGCTTTTTCGGGAAAAACGAAGAGATTCTTAGCCAAGTTTGCTTTAGAAGCAAGTGTGTTAACCCGGCATTGACTGGTGGTGGTGGGGGGGGGGGGGGCGTTTAACGCACCCCTCCCCCCCCCCCCCCCCCGCTGATGAATTTTCGTTGTAGCTCAGAAACAAATAGCGCTAGCAACGTGAAACTTCGGGTACCTTCTTCCAAATCACGTTTACGTCTTCTGTGAAAAATAAAGCAATTTCGTCGAAAATAAATGAGTTATAGCGAATTTAGTGACGTCACTACGCACGAGTTTTACACCAAAATCAGCTAAAATGTAACAGACCGTACAAATGCCATATTTTTAGCACTATGCAATCCAAAAACGTCAAAAGATATTAAATGGCCAAGACATGGCTATCTCGGATTTTGAATTATTTTTTTTGACCCAAAAAAAAAATCAAAAAGTTTTTTTTGGGGGGGGGGAAATGTCCACAAAGTCAAATTTCTCAAAGATATTAAAAAAGCCGGAATACATGTCAGAAAACCACATATGAAAAACTAACATACCAAATTTCAGAATGATATCACCATTTTTAACTGACTTATGGCATATGAAGTATTGGTAACTCATGACGTCATATTTACAAATTGCGTTTTTTTGCTTTTATTACCAGATACAGACAAATAAATGTTACCACTGTATTTCGGAGACAAAATATATCTGGAAACATACCTTTTTTATTTAGATTTATCAATTACAAATTTAATCTTCATTGACCTGAACTTGACCTAAACTTCACACCAACTTCACGTAAATGAAGTCAGGTGGTACAATGACTATCACTTTCGAATTATACGTGGAAAATAACTCATAAAACATGTGTTTCATGACTTTCGTAGATATTTTGAGCATAGTGGCCTTTTGTGACCAGACCTTGACCTTGACCTTGACCAACAATCTCACTTTAGCTCATGCGGGTTGTGTATCATACTTTGGGCAGCACTTTGGGTGATCATGGTCGTAATGGAAGGCTTTGGATGGAAAGTATGCTCATAAACTCAAATACGGCGGTTTTGACTTTGACCTAACCGTGACCTGACATTTGACCTCACTTTGAATTGTTTATCATGATTTAGATTCATCTCATTGAGAGCTTTCGAATGCCGCTTTGCGCGTCTCGCTGCGATCATTGGTTCGGAAGATAACCAGGGGCCGTTTAACGCCTAACGCCACCCTCCCCCCAGTCAATGGCGTTCGGCTGAGATCGCAGTCAATGCTGGGTTAATAGTTTGTTTTTTACTTTCAAGTTTGATTAATACAGAATGATTCGGAACCCATCCGGTTTTTGGCATTGTGTCGGAATGTCTTGCATTTTATCCCAAAAGCAGCTTGTGTTGCCCGCTCTTGTGTCGGAATGTCTTGCATTTTATCCCAAAAGCAACTTGTGTTCCCCGCTCTTGCCCTCCAATGACTGCACATTAGAGCCTTTCACGGGACACATTTTCAGCCCCCATCCCGTTCCAGCCAATTCAGCCAGACTCCAACCCGTTCCAATCCGAATTCATAATTGATGGGGCTCCCATTCCCACCCGTTTCAGCATACATTTTTTTTGTGGTGCTAAAAAATGATATGGTCTGTCCCATACCCGTTCCAATCCGTTAATTTCACAAAAGTTTGCCTCATTCCCACCCGTTCCCACCCATTCCCATTCCCATACGGGATTCTCACTCCATGAAGAGCTCTACTGCACACACCCTGTTAACCCGCTATTTTGGCTGGGGGGGGGAGCGTTTTTCGCCCCCTGACGAACTTTCACCATATATCAAAAACGAATAGCGCTATCGACGTGAAACTTCAGGAAGCTTCTTCTACTTCCATGTTACGACTTCTGTGCAAAAATGAAGCAATTATGTCGATAAAATACAAGATATAGCTAATTTAGTGACGTCACTACACATGAGTTTGACCAAAAATCAACTACAATTTTACAGACCGTACAAATGCCATATTTTGAGCAAAATGCAAACACGAAACGTCAAAAGATAGCAAATGGCAAGGGCTACAAAATTGCTATCTCGAAATCTACAAAATTGCTATCTCGAAATGTTGAAATTTGTTTTTTTACTCCAACAAATTCAAAAAACTATTTTTGCGGGAAAATGTCCTCAAAATCAAAACTTTCCAACATTAAAAAGGAAAATATGCTGGAGAACCAGATGTGGACCATATACAAACCAAATTTAAATGTAATATCTTGATTTTGACTGACTTATGGCTCCCTAAGCATAAGTAACTCATGACATTATATTTTGAAATAGCGTTTTTTCTTTCTTTTACTGACCAGATACAGACAAATGAATGCCAGCACAGTATTTCTGAGACAAAACCGGTCTAGAAACATGCCTCGTTTATTTGTATTTAAAATTTTCCAATTTTGACCTTATGTGACCTGACCTTGACCTGATAAGGGGTCAGGTTGTAAAAACGGATGCTACTATCGAACTATACGTAAAAATAGCCCCTAAAATATGTGTCGCGTGACTTTCGTAGACCTCTTGCCAATAGTGACCTGACCTTGACCTTGACCGTTGCTTACAATTTTACTCTCGCTTATGCAGGAGATGCATTATACCTTTGAGAGCACTTTGTACGAAAATAGTCGCAATGTAAGGCTTAGGATGGAATGTATGGCCCATAAACTCAAATACCTCAATTTTGACGTTTGACCTAACCGTGACCTGACATGTGACCTTATTTTGACAATTTCGAGTATGTTTTAGATGCGTCTCAATGCGAGCCGCATTGCCGCCTTGCACGTCTCGCTGCGATCATTGGTTCGGAAGATAACCAGGGGCGACCCCCCCCCCCCCCCCAGCCAATGCCAGGTGGCTGGAGACCCCATCCAATGGAAGGTGTCGGGAGACCCCATCCAATGGAAGGTGGCTGGAGACCCCATCCAATGGAAGGTGTCTGGAGACCCCATCCAATGGAAGGTGGCTGGAGACCCCAGCCAATGCCAGGTGGCTGGAGACCCCATCCAATGGAAGGTGGCTGGAGACCCCATCCAATGGAAGGTGGCTGGAGACCCCAGCCAATGGAAGGTGTCTGGAGACCCCGTCCAATGGAAGGTGTCTGGAGACCCCATCCAATGCCAGGTGGCTGCAGACCCCAGCCAATGCCAGGTGGCTGAAGACCCCATCTAATGGAAGGTGTCTGGAGACCCCATCCAATGGAAGGTGGCTGGAGACCCCATCCAATGGAAGGTGGCTGGAGACCCCAGCCAATGGAAGGTGTCTGGAGACCCCAGCCAATGCCAGGTGGCTGGAGACCCCAGCCAATGCCAGGTGGCTGGAGACCCCATCCAATGGAAGGTGGCTGGAGACCCCATCCAATGGAAGGTGGCTGGAGACCCCAGCCAATGGAAGGTGGCTGGAGACCCCAGCCAATGGAAGGTGTCTGGAGACCCCATCCAATGGAAGGTGGCTGGAGACCCCATCCAATGGAAGGTGGCTGGAGACCCCAGCCAATGCCAGGTGGCTGGAGACCCCAGCCAATGGAAGGTGTCTGGAGACCCCATCCAATGGAAGTTGTCTGGAGACCCCATCCAATGGAAGGTGGCTGGAGACCCCATCCAATGGAAGGTGGCTGGAGACCCCAGCCAATGGAAGGTGGCTGGAGACCCCATCCAATGGAAGGTGGCTGGAGACAAAAGCCAATGGAAGGTGTCTGGAGACCACAGCCAATGGAAGGTGGCTGGAGACCCCATCCAATGGAAGGTGTCTGGAGACCCCATCCAATGGAAGGTGGCTGGAGACAAAAGCCAATGGAAGGTGTCTGGAGACCCCATCCAATGGAAGGTGGCTGGAGACCCCATCCAATGGAAGGTGGCTGGAGACCCCATCCAATGGAAGGTGGCTGGAGACCCCAGCCAATGGAAGGTGGCTGGAGACCCCAGCCAATGGAAGGTGGCTGGAGACCCCAGCCAATGGAAGGTGGCTGGAGACCCCATCCAATGGAAGGTGGCTGGATACCCCATCCAATGGAAGGTGGCTGGAGACCCCAGCCAATGGAAGGTGGCTGGAGACCCCAGCCAATGGAAGGTGCCCGGAGACCCCATCCAATGGAAGGTGGCTGGAGACCCCATCCAATGGAAGGTGGCTGGAGACCCCATCCAATGGAAGGTGGCTGGATACCCCAGCCAATGGAAGGTGGCTGGAGACCCCATCCAATGGAAGGTGGCTGGAGACCCCATCCAATGGAAGGTGGCTGGAGACAAAAGCCAATAAAAGGTGTCTGGAGACCCCATCCAATGGAAGGTGGCTGGAGACCCCATCCAATGGAAGGTGGCTGGAGACCCCAGCCAATGGAAGGTGGCAGGGACCCCATCCAATGGAAGGTGGCTGGAGACAAAAGCCAATGGAAGGTGTCTGGAGACCCCAGCCAATGGAAGGTGTCTGGAGACCCCAGCCAATGGAAGGTGGCTGGAGACCCCAGCCAATGGAAGGTGGCTGGAGACCCCATCCAATGGAAGGTGGCTGGAGACCCCATCCAATGGAAGGTGTCTGGAGACCCCATCCAATGGAAGGTGGCTGGAGACCCCATCCAATGGAAGGTGGCTGGAGACCCCATCCAATGGAAGGTGTCTGGACACCCCAGCCAATGGAAGGTGGCTGGAGACCCCCAGCCAATGGAAGGTGGCTGGAGACCCCAGCCAATGGAAGGTGGCTGGAGACCCTAGCCAATGGAAGGTGGCTGGAGACCCCATCCAATGGAAGGTGGCTGGAGACCCCAGCCAATGGAAGGTGTCTGGAGACCCCAGCCAATGGAAGGTGTCTGGAGACCCCAGCCAATGGAAGGTGGCTGGAGACGCCAGCCAATGGAAGGTGTCTGGAGACCCCATCCAATGGAAGGTGTCTGGAGACCCCATCCAATGGAAGGTGGCTGGAGACCCCATCCAATGGAAGGTGGCTGGAGACCCCAGCCAATGGAAGGTGTCTGGAGAACCCAGCCAATGGAAGGTGTCTGGAGACCCCAGCCAATGGAAGGTGGCTGGAGACCCCAGCCAATGGAAGGTGTCTGGAGACCCCATCCAATGGAAGGTGTCTGGAGACCCCATCCAATGGAAGGTGGCTGGAGACCCCAGCCAATGGAAGGTGGCTGGAGACCCCAGCCAATGGAAGGTGTCTGGAGACCCCAGCCAATGGAAGGTGTCTGGAGACCCCATCCAATGGAAGGTGGCTGGAGACCCCAGCCAATGGAAGGTGGCTGGAGACCCCAGCCAATGGAAGGTGGCTGGAGACCCCATCCAATGGAAGGTGGCTGGAGACAAAAGCCAATGGAAGGTGTCTGGAGACCCCAGCCAATGGAAGGTGTCTGGAGACCCCAGCCAATGGAAGGTGGCTGGAGACACCAGCCAATGGAAGGTGGCTGGAGACACCAGCCAATGGAAGGTGGCTGGAGACCCCAGCCAATGGAAGGTGGCTGGAGACCCCAGCCAATGGAAGGTGCCTGGAGACCCCATCCAATGGAAGGTGTCTGGAGACCCCAGCCAATGGAAGGTGGCTGGAGACCCCAGCCAATGGAAGGTGGCTGGAGACCCCGTTAACCCAAACGTCCCCCCTTACGCTAACAACGCTTCTCATTTCTGCAGACACGGACTACAGCAACATCACCTTCAGTCTGAGCGAGGACGGCAAGAAAAACTTCACTGTAGACCCAGAAACTGGGGAGCTGACGGTTAAGGGCAAACTGGACAGAGAAGAGTTGGCCGATCAAAACTACGTCATGACCATCCAGGTCAGGTCATACGGGTCATACGGGTCATACGGGTCATACGGGTCATACGGGCCAAACGGGTCATACGGGTCGTACGGGCCATGCGGGTCATACGGGTCATACGGGTCATACGGGTCATACGGGTCATACGGGCCAAACGGGTCATACGGGTCGTACGGGCCATGCGGGTCATACGGGTCATACGGGTCATACGGGTCATACGGGTCATACGGGCCAAACGGGTCATACGGGTCGTACGGGCCATGCGGGTCATACGGGTCATACGGGTCATACGGGTCATACGGGTCATACGGGCCAAACGGGTCATACGGGTCGTACGGGCCATGCGGGTCATACGGGTCATACGGGTCATACGGGTCATACGGGTCATACGGGCCAAACGGGTCATACGGGTCGTACGGGCCATACGGGTCATACGGGTCATACGAGTCATACGGGTCATACGGGTCATACGGGCCAAACGGGTCATACGGGTCGTACGGGTCATACGTGGTATGATACATCATCATCATCATAGTCATCATGGTCATCATGGACATCATGGTCATCATGGTCATCATGGTCATCATGGTCATCATGGACATCATGGTCATCATGGTCATCATGGTCATCATGGACATCATGGTCATCATGGACATCATGGACATCATGGTCATCATGGTCATCATGGACATCATGGTCATCATGGTCATCGTGGTCATCATGATCATCATGGTCATCATGGTCATCCTCATCTTCATGGTCATCATGGTCATCATGGTCACCATGGACATCATGGACATCATGGTCATCATAGTCATCATGGTCATAATGGTCATCATGGTCATCATGATCATCATGGTCATCATGGTCATCATGGTCATCATGGTCATCATGGTCATCATGGTCATCATGGTCATCATGGTCATCATGGTCATCATGGTCATCATGGTCATCATGGTCATCATGGTCATCATGGTCATCATGGTCATCATGGACATCATGGTCATCATGGTCATCATGGTCATCATGGACATCATGGTCATCATGGACATCATGGACATCATGGTCATCATGGTCATCATGGACATCATGGTCATCATGGTCATCGTGGTCATCATGATCATCATGGTCATCATGGTCATCCTCATCTTCATGGTCATCATGGTCATCATGGTCACCATGGACATCATGGACATCATGGTCATCATAGTCATCATGGTCATAATGGTCATCATGGTCATCATGATCATCATGGTCATCATGGTCATCATGGTCATCATGGTCATCATGGTCATCATGGTCATCATGGTCATCATGGTCATCATGGTCATCATGGTCATCATGGTCATCATGGTCATCATGGTCATCATGATCATCATGGTCATCATGGTCTTCATGGTCATCATGATCATCATGGTCATCATGGTCATCATGGTCATCATGGTCATGATGGTCATGATGGTCATCATGGTCATCATGGTCATCATCATCATCATGGTCAGCATGGCCATCATGGTCATCATGGTCATCATGGTCATCATGGTCATCATGGTCATCATGGTCATCATGATCATCATGGTCATCATGGTCATCATGGTCATCATGATCATCATGGTCATCAGGGTCATCATGGTCATCATGGTCATCATAGTCATCATAGTCATCATGGTCATCATGGTCATCATGGACATCTTCGTCATCATGGTCCTCATGGTCATCATCATCATCATGGTCATCATGGCCATCCTCATCATCATGGTCGTCATGGTCACCATGGACATCATGGACATCATGGTCATCATGGTCATCATGGTCATCATGGTCATCATGGTCATCATGGTCATCATGGTCATCATGGTCATCATGGTCATCATGATCATCATGGTCATCATGGTCATCCTCATCATCATGGTCATCATGGTCACCATGGACATCATGGACATCATGGTCATCATAGTCATCATGGTAATCATGGTCATCATGGTCATCATGGTAATCATGATCATCATGGTCATCATGGTCATCCTCATCATCATGGTCATCATGGTCATCATGGTCATCATGGTCATCATGGTCATCATGGTCATCATTGTCATCATGGACATCATGGTCATCATGGTCATCATGGTCATCATCGCCATCATGGTCATCATGGTCATCATGTACATCATGGTCCTCATGGTCCTCATGGTCATCATCATCATCATGGTCATCATGGTCATCCTCATCATCATGGTAATCATGGTCATCGTGGACATCATGGACATCATGGTCATCATGGTCATCATGGTCATCATGGTCATCATGGTCATCATGGTCATCATGATCATCATGGTCATCATGGTCATCATGGTCATCATGGTCATCATGATCATCATGGTCATCATGGTCATCATGGGCATCATCATCATCATCATCATGGTCATCATGGTCATCATCATCATCATGGTCATCATGGTCATCATAGTCATCATGGTCATCATGGTCATCATGGTCATCATGGTCATCATAGTCATCATAGTCATCATGGTCATCATGGTCATCATGGACATCTTGGTCATCATGGTCCTCATGGTCATCATCATCATCATGGTCATCATGGCCATCCTCATCATCATGGTCATAATGGTCACTATGGACATCATGGACATCATGGTCATCATGGTCATCATGGTCATCATGGTCATCATGGTCATCATGGTCATCATGGTCATCGTGGTCATCATGATCATCATGGTCATCACGGTCATCCTCATCATCATGGTCATCATGGTCATCATGGTCACCATGGACATCATGGACATCATGGTCATCATAGTCATCATGGTCAGCATAGTCATCATGGTCATCATGATCATCATGGTCATCATGGTCATCATGGTCATCCTCATCATTATGGTCATCATGGTCATCATGGTCATCATGGTCATCATGGTCATCATGGTCATCATGGTCATCATGGTCATCATGGACATCATGGTCATCATGGTCATCATGGTCATCATGGTCATCATGGTCATCATGGTCATCATGGTCATCATGGTCATCATGATCATCATGGTCATCATGGTCATCCTCATCATCATCATCATGGTCATCATGGTTATCATCATCATCATCATGGTCATCATGGTCATCATGGTCATCATGGTCATCATGGTCATCATGGTCATCATGGTCATCATGGTCATCATGGTCATCATGGTCATCATCATCATCATGGTCATCATGGTCATCATGGTCATCATGGTCATCATGGTCATCATGGTCATCATGGTCATCATGGTCATCATGGTCATCATGGTCATGATGGTCATGATGGTCATCATGGTCATCATGGTCATCATGGTCATCATCATCATCATGGTCAGCATGGCCATCATGGTCATCATGGTCATCATGGTCATCATGGTCATCATGGCCATCATGGTCATCATGATCATCATGGTCATCATGGTCATCATGGTCATCATGATCATCATGGTCATCAGGGTCATCATGGTCATCATGGTCATCATAGTCATCATAGTCATCATGGTCATCATGGTCATCATGGACATCTTCGTCATCATGGTCCTCATGGTCATCATCATCATCATGGTCATCATGGCCATCCTCATCATCATGGTCGTCATGGTCACCATGGACATCATGGACATCATGGTCATCATGGTCATCATGGTCATCATGGTCATCATGGTCATCATGGTCATCATGGTCATCATGGTCATCATGGTCATCATGATCATCATGGTCATCATGGTCATCCTCATCATCATGGTCATCATGGTCACCATGGACATCATGGACATCATGGTCATCATAGTCATCATGGTAATCATGGTCATCATGGTCATCATGGTAATCATGATCATCATGGTCATCATGGTCATCCTCATCATCATGGTCATCATGGTCATCATGGTCATCATGGTCATCATGGTCATCATGGTCATCATTGTCATCATGGACATCATGGTCATCATGGTCATCATGGTCATCATCGCCATCATGGTCATCATGGTCATCATGTACATCATGGTCATCATGGTCCTCATGGTCATCATCATCATCATGGTCATCATGGTCATCCTCATCATCATGGTAATCATGGTCATCGTGGACATCATGGACATCATGGTCATCATGGTCATCATGGTCATCATGGTCATCATGGTCATCATGGTCATCATGGTCATCATGGTCATCATGATCATCATGGTCATCATGGTCATCATGGGCATCATCATCATCATCATCATGGTCATCATGGTCATCATCATCATCATGGTCATCATGGTCATCATAGTCATCATGGTCATCATGGTCATCATGGTCATCATCATCATCATGGTCATCATGGTAATCATGGTCATCATGGTCATCATGGTCATCATGGTCATCATGGTCATCATGGTCATCATGGTCATCATGGTCATCATGGTCATCATGGTCATCATGGTCATCATGGTCATCATGGTCATCATGGTCATCATGGTCATCATGGTCATCATGATCATCATGGTCATCATGGTCATCATGGTCATCATGGTCATCATGGTCATCATGGTCATCATGATCATCATGGTCATCATGGTCATCCTCATCATCATGGTCATCATGGTCATCATGGTCATCATGGTCATCATGGGGTCATCATGGCCATCATGGTCATCATGGTCATCATGGTCATCATGGTCATCATGGTCATCATGATCATCATGGTCATCATGGTCATCATAGTCATCATGGTCATCATGGTCATCATGGTCATCATGGTCATCATGTTCATCATCATCATCATCATGGTCATCATGGTCACCATGGTCATCATGATCATCATGGTCATCATGGTCATCATGGTCATCATGGTCATCATGGTCATCATGGTCATCATCATCATCATGGTCATCATGGTCATCATGGTCATCATGGTCATCATGGTCATCATGGTCATCATGGTCATCATGGTCATCATGATCATCATGGTCATCATGGTCATCATGGTCATCATCATGGTCATAATGGTGGTCATCATGGTCATCTTGGTCATCATGGTCATCATGGTCATCATGGTCATCATGGTCATCATGGTCATCATGGACATCATGGACATCATGGCCATCATGGTCATCCTCATCATCATGGTCATCATGGTCATCATGGTCATCATGGTCATCATGGTCATCATGGTCATCATGGTCCTCATGGTCCTCATGGTCATCATCATCATCATGGTCATCATGGTCATCATGGTCATCATGGTCATCATGGTAATCATGGTCATCATGGTCATCATGGTCATCATGGTCATCATGGTCATCATGGTCATCCTCATCATCATGGTCATCATGGTCATCATGGTCATCATGGTCATCATGGTCCTCATGGTCATCATCATCATCATGGTCATCATGGTCATCATGGTAATCATGGTCATCCTCATCATCATGGTCATCATGGTCATCATGGTCATCATGGTCATCATGGTCATCATGGTCATCATGGTCATCATGGTCATCATGGTCATCATGGTCATCCTCATCATTATGGTCATCATGGTCATCATGGTCATCATGGACATCATGGTCATCATGGTCATCATGGTCATCATGGTCATCATGGTCATCATGGTCATCATGGTCATCATGTTCATCATGGTCATCATGGTCATCTTGGTCATCATGGTCATCCTCATCATCATGGTCATCATGGTCATCATGGTCATCATGGTCATCATGGTCATCATGGTCATCATGGTCATCATGGTCATCATGGTCATCATGGACATCATGGGCATCATGGTCATCATGGTCATCATGGTCATCATGGTCATCATGGTCATCATGGACATCATGGTCATCATGGTCATCATGGTCATCATGGTCATCATGGTCATCATGGTCATCATGGTCATCATGGTCATCATGTTCATACCCATGCTGGTCATTAGCCATACCGGTGTGCGTGTGCGTGTGCGTGTGCGTGTGCGTGTGCATGTGCGTGTGCGTGTGCGTGTGCGTGTGCGTGTGCGTGTGCGTGTGCGTGTGCGTGTGCGTGTGCGGGTGCGGATGCTGGTGCGGGTGCGGGTGCGGGTGCGGGTGCGGGTGCGGGTGCGGGTGCGGGTGCGGGTGCGGGTGCGGGTGCGGGTGCGGGTGCGGGTGCGTGTGCGTGTGCGTGTGCGTGTGCGTGTGCGTGTGCGTGTGCGTGTGCGTGTGCGTGTGCGTGTGTGTGTGTGTGTGTGCGTGTGCGTGTGCGTGTGCGTGTGCGTGTGCGTGTGCGTGTGCGTGGGCGTGTGCGCGTGCGTGTGCCGTGCACCAGCACCTCACCCTTGTTCTCCTCTCTGCCACAGGTGTTCGCCGGTGATGCCTGTGACGCTAACGGCAACTGTGCGCACAACAAGGAGGGCCTTCTGCGGGTCCGTGTGCTGGACGTCAACGATTGCCCGCCCGTGTTCCCTCCACGAGACGACTTTCTGGCAGAGGTGGGACACGCGGGGGCGGGGGCCGCCATGGGCCAATTGGTAGCCATGTGGTGGGTCAGTGGTTATCTATGTGGTGGGTCAATTGGTGGCCATGTGGCCGGTCAGTGGGTATCTATGTGGTGGGTCAGTGGGTATCTATGTGGTGGGTCAGTGGGTATCTGTGTGGTGGGTCAATGGGTAGCCATGTGGTGGGTCAGTGGGTATCTATGTGGTGGGCCAGTGGGTATCTATGTGGTGGGTCAGTGGGTATCTATGTGGTGGGTCAGTGGGTATCTATGTGGTGGGGCAGTGGGTATCTAAGTGGTGGGTCAGTGGGTATCTATGTGGTGGGTCAGTGGGTATCTATGTGGTGGGCCAGTGGGTATCTATGTGGTGGGTCAGTGGGTAGCCATGTGGTGGGTCAATGGGTATCTATGTGGTGGGTCAATGGGTAGCCATGTGGTGGGTCAGTGGGTATCTATGTGGTGGGTCAGTGGGTAGCCATGTGGTGGGTCAGTGGATATATATGTGGTGGGTCAGTGGGTAGCCATGTGGTGGGTCAGTGGGTATCTATGTGGTGGGTCAGTGGGTAGCCATGTGGTGGGTCAGTGGATATATATGTGGTGGGTCAGTGGGTATCTATGTGGTGGGTCAGTGGGTATCTATGTGGTGGGTCAGTGGGTAGCTATCTGGCCGGTCAGTGGGTATCTATGTGGTGGGTCAGTGGGTATCTATGTGGTGGGTCAATGGGTATCTATCTGGTGGGTCAGTAGTGGATCAGTGAGGTACTCAGGCGTAGGAACTGGGTAGCCAGGGGCCGCCAGGGGCATATTACGATTTTTTGGTCAAAAAAGCTGCACTATTTTAGTGTGCTAATGAGGCAAATTTGAGAGAGGAAAACGTACACCCTGACGAGGAATCTCAAATTCGCAAAGAAATCTTCCATGGGGGTATCGTGTTTCCCGCAGAACAGGATTTAAACATCACTGCCATACACATCGTATGACGTTCCTCCGTTCACAGTCTGGCAGTCGCATCGTGTTTCAATGGGTCTGTCTGACCCGAGCCGACCTGACCTGACCTGACCTGACCTGACCCGAACCAACCCAACCCAACCCAACCCAACCCAACCCAACCCAACCCAACCCAACCTGACCTGACCTGACCTGACCTGACCTGACCTAACCTGACCCAACCCAACCCGACCCAACTCCACCTGACCTGACCTGACCTGACCTGACCTGACCTGACCTGACCCAACCCAACCCACCTCCACTTGACCCCACCCTACCCCACCCGACCCAACCCCACCCTACCCCACCCGACCCAACCCAACCTTACCCAACTCCACCCAACCCAACTCAACCCAACCCAACCCAACCTAACCCAACCCAACCCAACCTTACCCAACTCTACCCAACTCTACCCAACTCAACCCCACCCAACCCAACCCGACCTGACCCAACCCAACCCAGCCCAACCCAACCCGACCCGACCCAACCCGACCCACCCTGACCTGACCTGACCTAACCCAACCCAACCCAACCCAACCCAACCCAACCCAACCCAACCCCACCCAACCCAACCCAACCCAACCCAACCCAACCCAACCCAACCCAACCCAACCCAACCCAACCCAACCCAACCCAACCCAGCCCAACCCAACTCAACCCAATCCAACCCAACCCAACCCAACCCAACCCAACCCTACCCAACCCAATCCAACCCAACCCAACCCAACCCAAAACAACCCAACCCAACCCAACCCAACCCAACCCAACCCAACCCAACCCAACCCAACCCAACCCAACCCAACCCAACCCAACCCAGTCCAATCCAGCCCAACCCAACCCAACCCAACCCAACCCAACCCAACCCAACCCAACCCAACCCAACCCAACCCAACCCAACCCCACCTGACCTGACCTGACCTGACCCAACCTGACCCAACCTGACCCAACCCAACCCGACCCAACTCCACTTGACCCCACCCAACCTCACCCAACCCAGCCCAACCTTACCCAACTCCACCTAACCCAACCCAACCCAACCCAACCCAACCCAACCCAACCCAACCCAACCCAACCCAACCCAACCCAACCCAACCCAACCCAACCCAACCCAACCCAATCCAACCAACTCAACCCAACCCAACCCGACCCAACCAAACCCTACCTGACCCAACCCAACCCAACCCAACCCAACCCAACCCAACCCAACCCAACCCAACCCAGCCCAACCCAACCCAACCCAACCCAACCCAACCCAACCCAACCCAACCCAACTCCACCCAACCCAACCCAACCCAACCCAACCCAACCCGACCCAACTCCACCTGACCCCACCCTACCCCACCCGACCCAACCCAACCTTACCCAACTCTACCCAGCCCAACTCAACCCAACCCAACCGAATCCGACCCAACTCCACCTGACCCCACCCTACCACACCCAACCGGACCTAACCCAACCCAACCCCGCCTGACCCAATCCGACCTGACATAACCTTTCCTCGCAGGAAATGGAGACGACCAGCGCTGGCGGCCAGCTGGCTACCGTTCGTGCCACGGACGCAGACGAGGAGGATACGGACGCCTCCAAGCTATCTTACACCCTCCAGCACCTCCTACCCATCAAGACTGGCTGCAAAGGCAACGAAGACCTCTTTGCGGTCGATACTGACGAGGGGAATAACCAGGCGATTATCAAAGCGAACCAGAGTCTGCAGGGCTGCTGGGGGGACTACAATATTACTCTGGCCGCAACCGATGGAGAAGCGCCCAACAACAAAGGCACGGGCGTGTACAAGGTGGGTGGTAACACGGTTGTAACACGGTAGTAACAGGGCGGTAGTACGGTGACAGGTGGTAGTAACACCATAGTAAGACGGTGGTAATAGTGTCTGGTGCTGGGTGGTGGCAACATGGTGGTAACACGGTGTCAGGTGGTGGAAACAGGGTGCCGGTTGGTGGTAACACGGAATAAACACTGTTTCGGACGTTGGTAATAGCGATGGTAATATGGTGGTAACACGGTGTTATGTGGTAACGCTGTGTCTTGTGGTGGTGCCATGGTGGTAATACGGTGAAAGGGTGGTGTTAGCAGGGTGTGACGTGGTGGTAACACAGCGGTGGTAACACATTGCCAGTTAATAGTGGTGGTGGTAACACTACAAGCAGATGTCTATGTTTTCGGTAGCGAGCGTTGGCGACATATTTCTGTCAGTGAAGCGACCAATATTGGGCTTTGGGGAAGTTGATGCCGTTGTCGGAGGATCAGAACCCGGCCGAACTGAGCAAGAGAATGGGCCTTGGCCGTTACACTTGGCTGTGCGTCCCATTCTTTGTGATGTAAAGTTGCGGGTGTAAAGTTCTCGATTGCATCTGCGTCTAAGCTCTCTTCGCCATTACCCCTGTCAATCGGCGGCACTCGGCTTCGCTCGTTAAAGGATAGTGCCACCTCCGGAGAATTTCTAAAAAGCAACTTAAATGAATAGTGGGGATCAACAATCGTGTGTGCTAAAGCTCAAACTTGCTCCTGCAGCACCTAAAGCAGGGTATCGGCATTTGTTTTGTAATATGACTCCAAAACGTTGGTCCCAGCTGTGATCAGTACTAAATTCATCAGGGCCGCTCTCATCCAGTTTGGCTGTGAAATTGGCGCCCGCCCAAAGCCGAAGCGTCCGAATTCGCAGAGACTTGACCTTGAAAAGTCTATCTGTGTTATAAGGTATAGGTCACAAATCTCCCACGGCCCCGAAGTCGAGCAATAGCCATTCTTGCTGTTTTATTCATGTTTTATTATGAAAGAGGCTATGGTTGTTGAAAATATAATTAACTGTATACGCATTTTAATTGTAAAGTGCACTGACGGAATGGTGATGTTGAGTTTGCAATATTCAAAAGCAAATCATAGTCCGCAAAGAAGTGATTCTAAATAGTGATGAGGCGACTCCAGTTTTACGAATGTGTGCCAATCATGAGTGATGTAAATTTATTTTTTTATCTAATGGGGGAGTTTCGATAACCAAATTTTGCACGTGAAATCGGACATGCTTTATCTACCGATACACACCACAAACTCCATATTGGCATGCGAGGTGGCAATATCCCTTTAAACGCGCATCCTGGCGTCGAACTGAAAGTAGTTTGCTTGATATGTGGCGACAATCCTTACCGGGGAGTTTTCATCGTGCGATAGAAATTGCCCTAGATTCGTCGTGAGCGCCAAATCTCGCCATTTCTAGACCTCTGGCTACAAGTGCCAAAACCAGTTAAAACCATATCCATCTAATATACCAGTATAAACCATAACCAGTATAAACCATATCCATCTAAATTATCCGGTAAATCCGGGGAGCCAGTTTGATATTGGCACGAGAAATATGTGTCGCAAAACATATCCCCTGCATTGTAAAGACAATCCTAGGGGCGTTGATGTAGATAAGTGTGTTTTATATAGTCTTGCTAGCCATTCACGACCTAAAAGGACTTAAGTGAACACAAAAGATGACGCGTGTTTGTGTGCAGTTTACGTATTCCTGACTCCTAATATATCTAACCTTGGTGTCCTCCCCTTCTGACCTCCGACCATCTGTCTCCACTACTTTCTGTAACCTCTTATTTCTGACCTCTGCCCCCTTCGACCCGTCCTTGACCTCTGACCTCTGACCTCTTCCGCATGACCTCTGACCTCTCCCGCCTAACCTCTGACCTCTCCTGCCTGACCTCTGACCTCTCCCGCCTAACCTCTAACCTCTCCCGCCTGACCTCTAACCTCTCCCGCCTAACCTCTGACCTCTTCCGCCTGACCTCTGACCTCTTCCGCCTGACCTCTGACCTCTCCCGCCTAACCTCTAACCTCTCCCGCCTAACCTCTAACCTCTACCACCTAACCTCTAACCTCTCCCGCCTGACCTCTGACCTCTCCCGCCCAACCTCTAACCTCTCCCGCCTGACCTCTAACCTCTCCCGCCTGACCTCTGACCTCTTCCGCCTGACCTCTGACCTCTCCCGCCTGACCTCTGACCTCTCCCGCCTGACCTCTGACCTATTCCGCCTGACCTCTGACCTCTCCCGCCTAACCTCTCCCGCCTGACCTCTGACCTCTCCCGCCTGACCTCTGACCTATCCCGCCTGACCTCTGACCTCTCTGATCTCAGGTGCGTATCCGCCTGACCTCTGACCTCTCCCGCCTGACCTCTGACCTCTCTGATCTCAGGTGCGTATCCGCCTGACCTCTGACCTCTCTGACCTCAGGTGCGTATCCGCCTGACCTCTGACCTCTCTGACCTCTGACCTCTCTGATCTCAGGTGCGTATCCGCCTGACCTCTGACCTCTCTGACCTCTGACCTCTCTGATCTCAGGTGCGTATCCCGCCTGACCTCTGACCTCTCTGATCTCAGGTGCGTATCCGCCTGACCTCTGACCTCTCCCGCCTGACCTCTGACCTCTCTGATCTCAGGTGCGTATCCGCCTGACCTCTGACCTCTCTGATCTCAGGTGCGTATCCGCCTGACCTCTGACCTCTCTGATCTCAGGTGCGTATCCGCCTGACCTCTGACCTCTCTGATCTCAGGTGCGTATCCGCCTGACCTCTGACCTCTCCCGCCTGACCTCTGACCTCTCCCGACTGACCTCTGACCTCTCCCGCCTGACCTCTGACCTCTCTGATCTCAGGTGCGTATCCGCCTAACCTCTAACCTCTCCTGCCTGACCTCTGACCTCTCCCGCCTGACCTCTGACCTCTCCCGCCTGACCTCTGACCTCTCTGATCTCAGGTGCGTATCGTCGACAAAAACGACCCTCCCACGGTGGTCTCGCCGGATGATGGCTTCGCCTTCGAGCTTCCGGAAGACAGCTACACGGGCACCACGATTCCCGTGCCCCTCCCGGACGGCTCCACGCTGAAGGTCCACGCCTCGGATCCCGACGACCCTGACACCGACAACGCTCATCTCACCTACAGTCTTCTGAAAGGGTCCACACCGGACGATGCCACCGACATCTTCCGTGTGAGTGGGTTGGTCCGCAGGGGGGTAGGGGTGTAAGATGAAAGGAGATGAGAGGTGGAGGTAGAGGGGGTGGAAGGTGAAGACGTGAATGGGGAGGGAGGAAGAGGAGGAGGGAAATGGAGAAAGGGAATGAGGAAGGAAGTGTGGAGAAAGTGAATGAGGAAGGAAGTAATGGAGAAAGTGAATGAGGAAGAAAGTAATGGAGAAAGTGAATGAGGAAGGAAGTAATGGAGAAAGTGAATGAGGAAGGAAGTAATGGAGAAAGTGAATGAGGAAAGAAGTAATGGAGAAAGTGAATGAGGAAGGAAGTGGAGGGGAAGGAAATAAAATAAATGAATGGAGAGGAGAGGAAGACGAGGGAAATGAAGAAGTGAATGGGAGGGGAGGAATGGAATGGAACAGGTCTGCAGCCAGGCCGCTGCACCGTGCACCTCCGGGATGACTGTGCACCCTCTGGTTGATTTATGGATTGATTGATTGATGTATTTCGCAACTTATCCACGATGGACAGGACTTTTAAAAGATGCACGTCATTTCTGTTAAAAACAAGGGCATACATTCAGATACACGTACTCCATCACAGTTCAATCGCTCGCACAGGCATCGTTTCGCCATCATCATCATCATCATCATCATCATCATCATCTGTCCATCATCTGTCCAACATTGTGCGCTTTAGGTTGCTCCGGAACGCCGGTGCGCTTGTGTCTATCCCCAGTGTATTCAGTGTGCCCACTCCTCTGCTGCACAGTCGTCTCTTTTCCCCGTCTCTGCGCGCATTCGCGGCATTGTGAACCGGTCAGCTCGTCTGGTGTCATGCGTATGCTGCTCGTTTGCCCGCGGCCAAATGTTGTCGTTGATACAGACTCTAGTTGTCCGGTTACAATTGCCATCTGGGATGCATTTGCACCCCCTGACCTTAGGTCATGTACTCCAGTAGTCAGGGGCGGATCCAGGATTTTCATTGGAGGGGGCAACAGGCCCGAGGGGCGCATTTTTCGGCACTCATGAGGGTCATGAGAGACAACCTTGCCACCCCGGCAAGGTTGTCCTGGAAAAATTGCAGTATCGCGCCAAAATAACTAATTATTCTAAGCGCGCCCTCTCCGGAATTGGGGGCGCCCTCAATGGGTTTGGGGGCGCCCTCTATGGGTTTGAGGGCGCCCTCCTCGTGTTTGGGGCGCCCTCCTCAGATTCGGAGTGACTCCTGAATTCTGTCGGCGCATCAATAGGCGCCTTCTCGACGAAAATAACCAGGTCCTTCGGTCCATTAAATGTTATTTTCCGTAGGGGCGCCTGCAGTGCCTCTGAACATTTATGTGTGCGGCTACTGCTTACCAGTTGGGGCAAAAAGTTGGTGGGGCAAAATGTCGTATTGGCTGGCTGTTTGGCATGGTTGAGGCGAAAAATCACAATTTCAACGCCAGGAAACCTTCAGATATGACAAAAGTTGGTGGGGCAAAACACAAAGTTGGTGGGGCAGTTGCCCCACCATTTGAATAGGAAACTCCACCCGTGCCTCCATTTAAGAAAAGTAAGAGGGCATTGTGTGCATGTCTAGTGTATGATAACGCTGATATTTGAAGGCATCAAGTGTCTCCTGAGGCGCATAATGTGCCTCTCCTGGTGCGCCTGGGGCTTCCAGATTGCGCCTTCGGCGCAGGGCCGCCAATTTCCATTAGGGGGAAGGCGCTGCCAACCCCGTCCCCGCCCCTGGATCCGCGCCTGCCCGTAGTTAAGTTAAGGTATAAGACTTTCGCAATCGAGTATTGTAATATCCTATGAATTGTTACATACTGGAAATAAAATGAACATGACTGAGCTATTGAATATTACAGTATAAGTCACTGAACATGAAGACGATGACCGCTAGCAGGGGCGCAGCCAGGATTTTGCGACGGGGGGGGGGGGGGGGGCTAACCGATGTGGGCCCCTTAGCATTGGCTGATGCCCCCCCCCCCCACAAAAAAACATGAATTTGGTAATTTTCATTATATAAAAGTATTAACAAAATGTAATTCGAACATTTGTAATTTGCATCCATCCCTAATATGGTCCCATGTTAAAGTACATGAGTACTTGGATTTTTCCCTAGTAATTGTATTTGGTCTGTCAACAGTGGCGACGCCATTGCCCCCCCCCCCTGTATCCGCTAGTGATTGATGCCGTGGGATCTAGCAAGGGAATGGGCAGAGGGGTGACAACATCAGGGGCGGCGGAAGCTCTTCATAGAGTTAGGGGGGGGGGGGCAAAGTTGATTTTTGGAAGTATATGTTTTGCATGCAACGCCAAAGGGTTAATGTTCAATTCGGCTGGAGTAGGGGCCGTAGTGGCGGCTCGTGGTCCTCAAAGTACCTGAGGCCCAAGTCCAGAAGTTGCAACGGAGGAGCAACTGCGACTTGCGAGTTTAGTTAACAAACTTAAAACAAATTGCAGGCGTAAGAAGGGGGCGGGAGCCATGCTCCCACTATTTGTTCAGAATTATTGATAAGATCTTTATTTTTGTCTAATAATGAAAATTTGGGTCAGTAAAAGGTAGATCAAGACGAGAGGAGCTAAAATACCTACGCACATAAATTTTGCCTAGGGGGTTGGGGTTCACTCAAGACGATATCGAAGTTTCATCCCCACACTTTGCATGACGTTCCTAAGATTCTGAAACAAATATGAAATAAACCGTTCAAGTTACTTGTTTTTCTCTCAAATCATGTCAGAACGTATGGTAGCATGGGATAGCATAGCATGCCCCATTAGATGCATTTTGCTGAAAATCTCGTCTCCTATTTGACGGGGTTGCCGGACGAAAAGTCGAATGGCAAAAAGTAAACGGATGTTAAGTAAAGGGACATTTAGTCAATAGTAAAAAGTCAAAAGTCCTAAAAGTCGGCGGGTAAAAAGTTGACGTGGAGAAAAGTCAACGGTGGAAAAAGTCAAACGGATAAAAAGTCAATTGACGAAAAGTCAACAGGGTAAAAAGTCAACTGTCAAAAAGTCGACATGGAAAAAAGTCGACGGACCAAAAGTCAAACGGATAAAAAGTCAAATGACAAAAAGTCAACAAGGTAAAAAGTCAACAGTCAAAAAGTCGACATGGAAAAAGACGACGAACCAAAAGTCAAACGGATAAAAAGTCAAGTGACAAAAAGTAAACAGGGTAAGAAGTCAACAGACGAAAAGGCAAAAGGGTAAAAAGCAAAAGATAAAAAGTAAACGGAAGAAAGTAAAGGGGAAAGTCGGCGTCGCTAAAAGTCAAAAGACGAAATGGCAAAAAGTCGAAGGATAAAAAGTCGAAATGGTAAAAAGTCAACGTCGCTAAAAGTCGAAAGATGAAAAGTAAAAAACGTAAAAAGTCGAGATATAAAAAATAAATACGTAAAAAATCGAATAGCAAAAAGTCGACGTCGATAAAAGTCGAAAATTGAAGAGTAAACAGGTAAAAAGTCGAAATGGCAAAAAGTAAATGTCAATCAGTTCATTCGGCCCCTTGAATTTTCGTCTCTTGACTTCCCGTTCATTCAATTCTTTTCTTTGGACTATCCGACTATTAATGCGGAAGTCGCGTTTTATACCTCCACAACGTAGGTACATATATACCTATTACCTACCTACAGTTTAAAAGAATTGAGATTAGTAGACTAATCTCAATTCAAAGTGCTTTGGCTAGTTGATTGTGGTGTGACCCATTTATTAACGTGTTCGAACATTTAAAAACAATAAGTACTTCATGTCTTATGTATTTATGTAGATGTTATATATGGTTCAAATTATAACTGAAGATCATGGATCCAGCAGTGCCGCATACAAAGGTACCTATCCCTAAGCAAATTGTCAACGTTTCTTTGTTGGTTGAACTCTTCGAAGCTTCCCTCCTTAGGCAATGCTTCAACAAAATACATTGACATATCTTACACGTTGATCGTATATGTAAGTTCTCGTGATAAACGATAACGTTTCCAAGGGCCTGAATATTAAAATTGACTTGTATTATCTCCTGTTCAATAGTTATGCAAAAAATAAAATATGGCAATTGCCATACCCTTAAAGGGAATGAATGTTTCACCTTTCTGAAAGTTTTCAAATATACGCTGGTTATACAGTCGAAAATATGACGTAAGTGCTGCTGGAAACGATGGTGATATTTTTTTATCTCGAAAAGTCACTTAACTTTATACAAATTAAGGTTTTAAATTTGGAATGATGACTTCATTATTGAGCTATAGACCGCCGCTGATTGGCTGACAAAGTGGGATTGGCTGAAAAGGTGGCTGTCAGCGAATCAGCGGCGACACTAGCCTAGACCCCATTTTGCAAATGGGAAATTAAATTGCTTAAAAACGGCTAAATTTTGGGGAAAATGACCATTTCAATAACGGCCGAAGATAATGGTGGCTATCTCAGTTCAAAACCAATAAAAGGTGAAACTTTTTCCGATTGACTTTTAGCTATGCGACTTTTTACCAGTTGACTTTTGGCGTGTTCACTTTTTGACATGTTGACTTTTTACCTTTTCGACTTTTTACCTTTTCGACTTTTTCCCTTTCGACTTTTTACCTTTTCGACTTTTTCCCTTTCGACTTTTTAGCTTTCGACTTTTTATCTTCCGACTTTTTATCTTTCGACTTTTTATCTTTCGACTTTTAATCTTTCGACTTTTTATCTTTCGACTTTTTATATTTCGACTTTTTATCTTTCGACTTTTATCTATGAGACTTTTTTACTATTCGACTTTTAGCGTGTTTACTTTGTGCCGTGTTGACCGTGCCGTGTTGACCTTTTCGACTTTTTATCTTTCGACTTCTAGCGATATCGACTTTTTACCCCTTGACTTTTCGTCCCTTGACTTTCTGTCCGTTTACTTTTATCTTTTGACTTTTTACCCTGGAATCATTTGACGGAGGCGGCAAGTGATAGCATTTTCACATAGTTTGGAGATTTGGCTTGTATTCTTCATCGCCTAATTATACCTTCTTCAGTTAACAAATTTGTAGGCGACGATTTTCGAGGAGCCTGCGAACGGGGCGTATTGCCCCACCCCCTGGGCAAGACGCCCCCTGTCGATGGGGCAAAACACCCCATCCCCTCGAACTTGGCTCCTATGGAGAGTAGGAGAAAACTAAAAATACCGTTCTATAGCTCGTCGGAATTAATGTCGAAACTATTTCGTCATATTTGGGCTCAGGTCAATACTTAGGTCAACAGAGGTAGTCAAAGGTCACCATGGTAACTCCTGGAATCTGTCTCAGATTTCCCCGAATACCTCGGGAACTATGATAGCTGGGAACAAACGGAAAAAACAATCAAAGGTTCTTTAAATATGCATTCGCTGGGCCTATGTCAATTATTTAGATCAGTTGAACAGTTTAGGCACAATAGGTCATCAGCGGTCTTGCCCCAAGACGAAAGTGGCGTTTTACCCCATTGCGTGCTTTCGATGAAAAGCGAGCCAAACCCAAAAACGTACATGAACCCATAAATGAGCAATAGACATTTTCTTACATCAGATTCTGACCTTTCAGTTGGCTTTAATTATCTGGAAGAAAAGTGTTGAGAGCAAGAATGCTCCTGGTCCATTTCAGTACTGAAATAACAGAAAACGCTCCAAAAACAGACTTTTACTTATATCTCTGGAAAACGCCGCAGAAATTATGTCGCCTTCTATGAGTTCACCGACCATGTGTTGCTTGTTTTGTAGAGCAGAATATTTTTACCCGGGACCTTTTAAATTCGGAGATATCTTGGAGGCGTTTTACCCCGGTGGGGCATGTGGCCCCATCTTATCCTAAGTAAATGTACGGCCAATTTCAGGCGTTTGGGAGTGCCCCTTCGCTCTCCATTGAATCCGGCGGTGCCAAAATCTTAATTAACTCTTTAGTTCGGAAATGATATCAAAGACTTTGCTTTCAATCATAGCTCTACTATATACAGACTAGTGGGGTGTAATATTATATGGCCTGCAAATTGTATAGCCTGAAAAAAATGTAAAAAAAAATGTTTGAAAAAAAAGTTTAAAAAAGCAAAAAAAAACTTTTTTTAAAATTTGACTTTTGGAAGTTTTCGGACCATGGCCGGGATCGAACCGGCAACCACTCGCTCGCTAAGCAAGCGCTCTATCCAAGAGACCACAGTCGCCTATGTACTGATCGTCCGCCGGCCTGACCAGGACGTCTAACGCCGACTAACGCCGACTGACGCCGCCGGCGACTGGCGCCGGCAGTTGGCCGCCAGGCGGCGCCAGGCGGTGGGGCCGGCGCGGCGGCAGTCAGCCGCCGATCTACTCTCTGATTGGCCAACACATAAGCAGTTCCTAGCGTCTGCCGCCAGGGCGGCCGCGGCGGCTGAGCCCGCGGGCCGGTGTCGAAACTGTGTATGTTCAATGGAGGAATCGGCCGTTTTTGCACGCGGCGCCACGCACAAACGACGCAACCGACGATGATGGGACTAAAAGTTTCAGAATCCGATGCACCAGTCGAGTCGATTGTTTTTGTGACGACGCTTCAAGTGCCTTAGTTCTGGAGCTATTAAGCGCCAACCAACAGACACCCGGTGAGGCAAGCGATCTCAGCAGGAATTCCCATAGGCGTAAGCCTGAAGCGCGTCGACAATAGAATAGTTTTGAAGAAAGTCGACAATACTGCTTTTATAATGTGGATGACAGTCAGAGTTCTCTATGTAAAGAAAACCGGCAGCTTTTAACAAAAAGTCGCCCCTGGCGTCATCTAGTGCCTGGGCGAACACCTCGCGGCAGCATTCGAATCTGAGCCTTCGAGCAGATCGTATTACGCATGCGCATTTGCGCCAGCCTTTAGAGGCCGGACTGGCGGCGGCCTCAGTCGGGC